>PVJX010024697.1:0-27902 GCA_004027295.1 Dolichotis patagonum | reverse complement strand
ATAACTTATACTGTCTTATTATGACTGATCTTATTTGAATCTGGTTTGTTAGATTGCTACTTTGTATTGACTGATTTTATTTAAATCTGTTGTGATGGATAGCATCAAGTCTAAGAGTATAGGCAACTACACTGAAGATGACAAGATTCACTAAGATACCCACTCTGGTTTGATTATTACTTGCTTTTGAAGTGTTATAGTGTCTCTAATGCTTCGTTTCTATTAATGTTGTTATACACTGCTGAGACACCATGGTAACCATTGTAGATCACCTTGTATTGTGGTTTTATGTGACTTTTCTGCCTCATGCTTTTCTAGGAATTGTTATCTCGCTTTGTTTTGTTTTTCCCTCGAATACAGAAATGATAGATATACAAGTAGAGACTCATGCATGTGTAGAGCTTATAAACAGTTTACGAGAACCAACTATATAACACATGTTGAAATGAATAACTACTTTGAAGAAAAAGAGACACTACAATACCCAGTGCTGACTCCATAATGTCATGATGTGAAGTCCAGCAAAACTATCACTTTTTGTTCAAAGTGATCTTAGCTTGCTTTGACTTGTTTAAGTTCAACACACATTAAGGTATGGACAGCTGTTTTGAGGAGAATGAGAGACACTATGACAGCCATTCTTGGCTTCCCTAATGTCTGGTCTTGAAGACCTCCTCATCCTGCTCAGATCAATTCCATAGTAGGTTGTTTCATGTGAATTCCCTGTATGTGACAATATGGACAACTATTTGGAAGAAAACAAGAGTCAATATGATAGAGAGTGAATATATCCGATTGTCTAGTTTTGAAATTTTTGTCTCTTACATTGCTTTCTTGTGATCTGCTTTGCTCTGTTTTGTTGTGTTTAATTTTACCCTTTTGATATAATTGCATGTATATTTGAATGGGTAAGATGGATGACCATATTGCTGTTTTTGTCAGATCGTGGAGCAGAACTGTTAACAGTCTCACTGTTTGAATGTCTACTTTACATGTTTTAACTTTGTAATTTGAACAACTATTTCCAAGAAGTCAGTATGTAATTAGTCAAGTAATAATTTCTTAGGTTTTTTTTTGTTGTTGTTTTCCTTTTTTCCTTGGAATACTGTATTGTCGCTACCCTTTATTCTGTTTTGTTTTGTTTTTTTCTCTTTAAATGAAATTATAAAAAAAGAAAAGAAATCAAATAATAGTAAATACTGTAAAGGCTACAGGGAAAAGGGGGCAGTTTACACTATTGATAGGAGTATAAACTAGTGCAACCACTATGGAAATCAGTGTGCAGATTCTTCAAAGAACAAGCTAGAAATTCAACAAGGTCCTGTTGTTCTTTGGAGCCGCTGGTTCTGCTGGAGGAGCTGGTCGTGCTGACTCCCTTCATAATGAGTTCGGCTGTCATCATCAGAGGAGCTCGGGACCTTGTCACTGAAAGTGACTGTGGTTTGGGGGAGCTCTGGTCCTTACGTTAAGTATCACTTCCTGGCTCTGGAGGGGAAGATGTGTGCTGTTCAGTCTCCAGGAGAGGCTTGTCACGCTGGATTCCTGATAGGGCTCAGCTGTTATTGTCGGAGGGCCTCAGGACCTTGCTGAAGAGCTTGGGACCTCCTTGTCACTGAGGATGACTGTGGTACTTTTCGGGGGAGCCCTGTTCTTTGCTTTGAGTGTTGCTACCTGGCTCCAGTGCAGAACCCTCAACCTACTGTGTAGCACAGCTCCTTCACCCCACTGGCACAGGCTTTCTAGCTTCCACCGCTGACCTTGGAGCCTTCCCAGGGCAGATCCATGAAACACACTTGCATCAGTCTTTGTCATGAGCTCTAGGTCTTCAGCTGGACTCCTGCAGGATATTGCTATGGAACCCAGGCCCACGGCTGGCTTCTCTAGGTCTTTAGTGTGTGGACAGATTTCCCGTGCTTTCTTTGTATCTGACTCCTCAGGTGACCCTTATAAATAATACTATAAACTATGCAACCTGTATTGTCTTGTTCTCCTTGCAACCCCTGGCTACAGTAGTCCATCAGCGGATAAGGAAGTGTGGTGTTTCCACCAGGGAGTACTATTCTGCCGTAAATAAGGACAAACCCGAGCCATCTGTGGGGAAATGGATGCACCTTGAGACACTATGTTGAGTGGAATAAATCAGACACAAAAGGTTACCTATCACATGGCTTCTCTAATATGAGAACCCCAAAAGTATAAATAATTAAGGAAAATAATTAAGGAAATGTAAAAGCACAATGGTAGGAAACAGGGAGATGGATCCTTTGGAAGACATGGAAAGGATCTATCTCCCTGCTTTCTATCATTGTGCGTGACGCGATAGGGAAGCAGAGGAGAGGAAGAAAAAAGGACCCAAACGTGACACATCCGACTGCCAGCTCCCATGAGGGACAAGAGCAGTCTGAGCCCTGGGGACACCTCGTGGGCATGGCCTGCCTTTGCCCTGAGCTGGAGCCAAGACAGGTGTGGGGTCCCCTGTCTGGCCAGGGCGCCCCAGGAGGCTGAGCAGGGCTCACCATGCTAGGGAGGAGGCGACTGCCTGGCTGCCCAACTCTGCACACATGGCCCTAGAAGCCACCAGGCCAGGTTACCTCCAAGCTGCGTCTTTGAGGTTTGCTGGGCTTTCAGGTCTGGCCTCATCCAAACCCTTGCTTGGCTCGAGTCGGGCCCAGGAAGCACAGTGGCAGCGACAGCCGAATCCGAATCTCAACCACAGGCTTGAGGACCACGGGGGCCTTTTCCACATGGCCCGGCTCCGGGGAAGGGGAGCCAGGCGCCGGAAACCTGGCAACCACGGCCACTGAACACTAAGCCCTGGAACCCCTTAATCAGAGGAAACTTCCCGAGACCTGCACATCAGAATCATCAACCCATTTGCTTGCGGAGCGCCTGATTTGTCCGACTGCCTCCTAGATCTTTGATCAAGACAAAGCAGAGCAGAGCCCCCCCAGGTCCCTGCGGGGAGGCTGGGTGGCTGCTGTCTCCCAGCTCTGTCCCCTGAGGAGCCCGAAGCCTGCGGTTCACAGTCTGTCGAGGCCCCAGGAAAGTGGCTTCTCAGAGCACAAGGGACAGGGAGGGAGCGAAATCCACGCAGCCTGCACTGACCGCCCGCCTCAATCCCCTAAAACTCGAAGTCTGAAGCCCGACTAGAGGTTATTTACTAGGAGATCCTTAGTGAAGGGGCTAAGATACAGCCTCGCCCGCCTGACCTGCCCCTCCCAGAGTCCAGGCCTCTTCCGCCCATTTCACGCTTTGCCTCCCACCTGCCACCCGAGGCCAGCGTCCTGGGCCCGCAGGAGGCCTTGCTGAAGCTCTGACCTGCTTGTATCTGATGGACACTGAATTCCAGCAGGGGCCATGGCTCTGCAGTCACCAACAGAAGGTGCCACCGGGCCAGGCGTGGAGCTCAGGGGAGGAGCGCCGGCCCAGCGAGCTCAAAGGCCTGGTTCCACCCGGGTACAAGAGCGGCACAGAGACCCCGGCACCTCCTTGCAGAGTGGGGCTTCCACCGCTGGGACGCAGGCAGAGAGGCGAAGCTGGCGGCCACAGGTGGGCTCCTCCCTGCCCTTCGAGATTCTTCTACAAACCGCCACTGCGCCCCACGTGGGGCAGGCAGGAGCTGCGCCCAGTTCAGCTGCCCAGATGGGCACAGGTAGCCCGGCCTCCCGGGAGCAGAAGCCGTCATCTCGTTCTCCTCTCCTCCGCAGTCCGAGATCAGGTTCCGGAGATACAAACCAAAAGAGTCTTCCCTTCCCGGCTTCCTGCCGGCCCGAGCAGCACTGGCACAGTTCTGGCTTCCGGTCTGGCTCCGTCTCTGCCTCAAATCACCCCGCCATGGCTGCTCGGGAGGGGTGAGCTTGTCCCAGTTCTCAGCAGAGACGCAGTGTCTAAGTCAGTGCAAAACCATCGGGTATTTAACAAAAGCGCCGTGCTCTCGGCATGGATTAGGGTGGGAGCAGAGAAGGGTTTTACTCCAGAATGGGATTACTATTCCTTAGGCGCTTACCATGAGCCAGGCTTTGAGCTTCTGCTCCACAGAATGCTGGGCTAATCCTGCCGCCGCCCCGCAGAGCAGGCCCATTATGAACCCCGTTCACAGCGGAGGAAATCGAGGCTTGGAAAGGGTGAGAAGCTTCCCCCAGGTTCCTGGCTGGTAAGAGCCAAAATGAAGTAATAAACCCAGCTCACCCTAATTCCTGAACCAAGACTCCCAGAGCTTCCCCTGCCCTGACACCCCTGTCATGAGTCAACGGGAGACGCATGTCACTGTCACGGGGCCCAAGGACAGTGCCCTCGCCAGTGGCCGGCTCACCCAGGGGAGATCTAGGCTCCTTCCAGCCAGAGGAGAAATCTGCTGTGGGCAAGTTGCTCTGTGTTCATTCTTAGAGGGGGGAAGCACGGACGCCAGCCCCCCACCCGCCCCGAGCCTAAATCACATGAGGGGGACCCGTAACTTATCAGCCAGATTGGAACCCTTGTGTGTGGATAACTGAGCTGGACTAGAGGGGCCTCCATCCAGGAGAAGCCCTGGCGGAAGGTCGCCTTGGTATTACCAAGCAGGGATCGGGAGACGGCTGTTTTCCAGGGAGCCTCACCCAGCTGAGACCCGCCCATCGTGCAGTCTGGACTTCCGGACGCCCCAGAAGGCTGGCACTGCGGCCTGGGAGGGCGGCGAGGGGGTCCTTGCAAGGAGACCATTTCAGAAGTGCTAGACAGCGACACACAGCTAACCGGCATATTTCCTCTCTGTGTTTATGACAGTGGAAACTTTTTAGAAGCTCTCCGAAGACAGTGCCCCTCTCTCCCTAACCCCGTGTCTCTAACGCATCTCAGAGGCTGTGGGAGCCCGAGTTCACGGAGCCGGCTTAATGCAATTGTACGAGATGAATTATTACCCCGACGACGCGATGACGCTTTCTCTTCATTCTGTGCCAAAGGGAATTTCAGAAAATGAGTTCAAGCTGCTACCTCAGCAGCAGGGCGACAGAGTCCCGGGGTCCCCGTGAGGTTGCCTGTCCTTAGGGACACGGCACAGTGAGCCACGCTTGCTCTTTTCCAGCACCTTTCTCCAGCTTGACAGGTAGGTGATTTCCAGTCTCGGTCCTGGAGAGTCTCCTTGCTGTTACCAGGTCAAAGGGAACTGCTTGGGGAAGGGTCCCAGTGAGTCCCCGCTGTGCTGGAGGAAGCAGCCTCCCCACACCTACCACACACACACACACACACACACAATTTTAACATTTTCGTGGCAGTATAGTACTCCATTGTGTATGAATGCACGTTGTCTCTACCCATCTGTTGGTAGAGGTGTGGACCTCCTCCAAGGTTTAGCAATTACGAATTGTGCTGCTGTAAACATGATTCTGCATCATGGGTCACTGTAATATGCTTACCCAGAGAGCACAGCTGTCATCCAGAAATCAAATGATAACCATTTGGCGAGACTGTGGGGGAAAAGGAACCCTTCTCCACCGATGGTGGGAGTGTAGACTGGGAGAACCACTGTGGGAATCAGTATGGAGATTCCTCAAAAAACCAGAACTAGAGGTTCCATGTGACCAAGCCTCCTAGGTATCTTCCTGAAAGATTTAAGACATCCCATTACAGTGATATGCCCTCAGCTTTTAAATCTGTTTATTTCAATATGGCAGGAGGATGGTAGGAGGCTTGAAAGGGGGCATAATGGTCTAGTGTCAGGTTTGGAGAACAGGGAGCTAAAGGAAGGGCACGTAGGGGGCACCATCAGGAATCTCTCCAGGGTTCCCTGGGGCAGGGACTGTTGTCTCCTGTTACTGGGACTCGGGTACACAGGAGGGAAACTGAGTCACAGAAAGTTTGCCGACTCCTTATTCATAGGCTGCTGCAGTTTCTCACAGACGCCTTCCTCACTGCCCTGATCCCTAGCCGCCCCGTCCTGATGCCCACTGCACCCCCAGGGACCTCCTGCTGTGGCCCTGCCCTGTCCCCCGCTGAGCGACTTCCTCCTGGTAGGACAGGAGCTCCCAGCAAAGCTTTGAAGTGAAGATGAAACCATAAACTCCACTGGAATCCCACAGCCTCCGCTGTGGACAAACAGGGCCCAGGCGCAGGAGGCAGTAAACCTGCCCTTCACAAGCAGCCTTGAAATTCTCCACTGCTGGGACTGGGGACAGGCGGGAAGCGCCCTCTGTCTATTGGAGAACTGGTCCCAGGCTGCTACCAGGGCACGACCTGTATCCCCTGCCTCAGTTTCCCCACCAGAGCCTCAACAGTGTCTTAGGGCCAACCACAGAGCCTCTGGAGAAGAAATAAATGTTTGTGAAGCGACGAGTTATTGCCCTGGGGCAGGGGAGCTCACTCGCACAGAAGTCCCGGCCGGCCAGGTCCTGGCAGGGGAGCCGCTTCCCTCCTGCTCTCCCTGCCTCCCTGCTTCCCTCTCCTCTGGCTTCCTCCCGCGTGTATCTTCCTATTTTTAGCAGGTGAAATCTCTGCCCCCGACACTATCAGGAGCGGACTCTCAAAGCCAGGCCCCAGCGAGAGAGAGCAGGCAAGGCCAGGAGCCCCCAGCCCGGGCAGCCCCTGGGGCGGAGAGCGGCGGAGCTGAGCTGTGGCTGCAGCTTGCCTCCCCTCCTGGATTATCTCAGGGCTGAGGCCTCCTCCCGGGCTGAGCTGTCGCTGTCGCTGCTGCTGCACCCCCCCCACATCACCGAGGCCGCCAAGCCGGCTGGCCACGCCGTCTCTCTCCTCCAGCACCCCAGATGGAAACTGCGTTCACTGTGGTGTGTATGAGGTACGCTCTCCCTAGCTAACTGCGGGCTTCTCCAGGGGAAAAGTCTCTTTCTCATCTCTACATACGGAGCAGCTAAAAAATCCTGTTGAATAAATTCACGCGTTTATTTAGTGTTTATCACACGCCAGGTCTGCAATATAATGATGAGGGAAAGGGGGTCCAAACCCAAGAACCCTGCAGCCCTCCCAGGGGAGGGACGGAGGAGCACAGAGAGCTGTCGCCTTGGCAAGGTGGTGGCCGTGACCCTGTGCAAATCCGATCTGCAGCATCGATCAGCCCGTCGTCAGCCCTTCTGCTGATGACGAGACCATCCGAGGCGACCGTTTTGCCAGCTGAGCCGGCCCTCCGCAGCCATCAGCATGTCCTCGGCTCCCGAGAATGAGACAGACAGTGTTGCCTAAGCACGGGCCATAGGGAGGCCAGGTCCAAATCTGTCTCCAGGTAGCCTCTCTCTCAGGCTCTCCTTTGAATCCGTCTTTAATGTCTCTCCTCCTCCTCCTTCTCCATCACCACCATCCTGAAAATAAATCGGAAGCCACAGACCTCCTGGACCTGTCACTTGTTCCTTGCTGTGCTCCCCCTGCGAGGTTTTGATGTCATCTTTAGCGGCCATCAGCCATTAGGGGAAGAAAATCCGGCTAATTCTATGTCAAACCCATGGGGAGCATTTCACTCAGGCCTTGGGGTTGGAGATGGGCTGTGACGTGGTGACACAGGTGGAGGGTCACCTGGGGACTCGTGGCCCTCTGCTGACCTGCGGTACATGCCTGGGAGCCCTGCAGCTGGGGGTTAAGCACAAGGCACGGAAAGGTGGGGACTCTGCCTGTGAGGCTGCTCAGACATCCCTGCAGGCCTGGCATCTCCACAGCAAAGCAACCCGGAAAAATAAAAGGCTAGGAAGGCATCGGGGAGCAGGGCGTGTGCCAGCGCTCAATCAGTTCCTGCCAGACTCCAGTGACATTATTTGAAGAAACAGCAACATCTATTTCAAAATACATATGGAATCTCAAGCGACGCCCAGTGGACAAAACACTTGTGAAAGAGAACAGTGTTAGAAGTCTCACACTTTCTGATTTCAAACGAGATAGACCAGAGACCCCAGAAATAAACCCTTACACAGGCGGTCACTGGTTTCCCATCAGATTGCCAAGTCCATCAGTGGGGGACGCAGCCACTGATTTGAAATTGGTGCTGGAGAAACTTGATATTCACATTGTTTCAAAAATATATTTGAGCCTTATCTTAAGCCAGGTACACAGATTAACTTAAAATGGACCAAAGACTTAAATGTAGGAGGCGAATTACAAAATTCTTAGAAGAGAACATGGGGTGCGGTCCTCATTCTGTTGGATGTGGCTGGAATGTTCTGGAAGGGACAAGAACGCAGCCAGCAAAGAAAAAACAGCAAACTGGAAACCGTTTCAGATCCAAGAACACAAGGGACAGAGTGACAGGCGCCCACAGAACGGGAGAGAGCGTGGCCTGACCCGGTGTGAGCACCAGGACGGACAGCTCCGATCCACAGCAAAACCAGGGGACCCGAGCCCAGGGGGACAGAGGCCTTCGCAGACGCTGCTCGGAAGGCGGCAGGCACCTGGGCAGGAGTTCTCATCTGTGGCTCTCGTCGAGAACCAGAGACAGACCACAGACGGTCGGAGCTCTGGGGAGATGCGGGGGAAACGGACCCGCTCAGGCCTCCCCTCCTGCTGGCAGAAAACCCCGCCACAAATCCGAATCGTAATCCTGCTCACACGTCACACCCAGAGTCCCCAGCATCGCCGAACCCGTGGTGACAGAGAGCAGAGGGTGGACAGGACGACAAGAAGTGCTGTCGCGTGGTCCAGGGTTTCCATCTGGGAAAGAAGCCTGGAGAAGGCTGGGACGGCCTTTGTGCCACCGCGCGGCGGACTTCACAGTGAGACTGGAAAACGCCCCGCCGTCTGTATCTGACCAGGAAAGAGAGCAGAGGCTGCTCCGTAGCCTCCGGGAGGAACCGCCTGCGGGGTCTGCAGTCACTCTGGGGCGAGGACCAGCTCTGAGAGTAAGAAAAACTCGGAATTTTACCCTGGACACAGTGTCTGCAGTTATCCCTGTCCCTAAGGGTGACACGAATGGTGACTTCGTCAACCCCAGCCACACTGCGTGGCTTCTGGTGTGACACGGCAGGGGCTGGGAGCCGGGTGGCCTAACTCTGCCTTCTGCCAGCCTGGGAAGGTCCCCCTCAGCTCCCCAGGGCTCTGACTGGATTGTCCTCTGTCCCCGGCCGGGCCCAGGTTTACTGCAACAGCTGCCCGTGTGGTCAGTGCACGGTGGAGGCTCACACGTCACCACCAGGGCGAGGGACCGTCTGTCTGCCCAAGTCCTTTGACAAAGGTCCTGTGTCTGGGGTCGGCCAGTGTGCCCTTCACAGCGCTTGCTTCATGGGTGACCACCGCTGCAGTCTCTGCCTCGAGGAGGTTGAGGCAGGAGTGACCTCCCGGGGACCTCCCTCAGGGACAAAGCCAAGCACAAGCGCCAGTTCTGTGAGCTTCGCCCCAGGGCTCTCCGGCCTCCCCGGCCTTTCAGGGCATCTGCAGGACTCTCCAGGAGGACCGCGGGTCCTCTCAGGTCACTTCGGGCTGCACAGAGCACAAGTTATCTGCTCTTGGGCACCAAGTTCGCAACCTCAGGTTGAGACGAGTGGAAGTCACGGAGGCTCGTGTGGACCGGGTGGCCCTGCTGGACCGCTGGCAGGTGCGGGTGTCATAAACAAGCAAACTGAAATCCGCCATCAGCGCACGCACGCAGGCGGTGCCAGGGCCCGAGAAAGGTCCAGACTGAAGATGCCCACAGCGGCGCCCTCTCCAAGAGTGGCCTCGTCTTCCAGCCCAGCAAGGTGACTCTGCCGCGCACACAGGGACACAGACCTGTCTGAGGGGTCACTTTCCAAGGGGGCACCTGGGAGGAAACTCCCTGTTCACATGAGGGCCATGTGACACATGTGTACTGAGAGTGACACATTTCTAAATCTCTGTGACAGGAGAATTTCATGAGGACAGTCCCCGAGAAAACTGAATTGGAAACGTGGAATCCTAGGAATAAAAAGTCCAGTGAGCTCGTCACAGGATTCTGAACAAGTTCACATCTGTCAGTTTTCCCTCTAAATCGTGCAGGCTGTCTTGTTCAAACATGACAAACAGAATGTCACTTCTAGCTCCAGTGACTGTCGGGATCCAGTCACGGAGATCCACACCCAGGTCCTGCCCCTCCCGTCAGAGGGTGAGGGTCGCTGTGTTCTGCCACCACGGGGTGACATCTGTCTGTGAAGCGATTCCCTGGGGATTTCACTGTCCTGAAAATGAGCAGCACAGGCTGGACGCCTGTGCACCACCGTCACACTCCTAACACGCATCTCCGCGCTCTCCCCACCGCTTGGGCTGGCGGGGTTTGTTTTTGTGTTTATTTGTTTTGGTTTGTTTTGTATTTATACATCCAGTTCAGTTTTCCTTCCTGCTGTGTTTTCCTTCCTGCTATTTTTCTCCAGCGTCATTAGCTCACCTTACCCAGCTGCGCTTGTGTCTTTGTGTGCGATGGTGACGCTTCATTTAGAAAATTTCAAGTAGAGATTTGTTCAGATTTGTACGATACCGGGACCGTGGTGCACCTTGGTACTGTAATGTTGACTGGAACAAATCAGACACATGAGCTTCAAGTGGAACCAGTTTGCACATTTAGTACCTGTTACACTTTTGTCCTCAGGGTTGCTGCCGTTCTTTAGTTTTTTCAAAATGAACAACGCTGAGCTTGTCTCTCACCCCGGAAATAATCACCATTGTCAGGCAATCAGATAACAGCAAAAGTGGGTGAGGCGTGCGGAAAAAAGAGCCCTTCTTCAGGGCTGGTGGGAATGCAAACTGGTACAACCGGGGCAATCAGCATGGAGATTCCTCAAAAGCTAGAACTAGAAATCCCGTTTGACCCAGCTAGTCCCCTCCTAGGTAGCTTCCCTAAAGGCTTAGAGATGTCCTATCACAGTAATGTATGCACACCCATGTTTATAGCAGCAGAACTCATGATAGATGGATCTTGAAAATGGCCCATACATTCATCAACAGAGGACTGGATAGAGAAAACACGGTATTACACACAGTGGAGAACTACTCTGCCATAAAGAAGGATAAATTTGAGTCACTTGTAAGAAATGGATGCACCTTGAGACCAGAATGTTAAGTGGAACAAATCAGACACACAAGCTTAAATATCATGTTTTCACTAACAGAAAGTATAAATAAAGAGCAAAATAAAAGATGGTTAAGAGGAAGCAGGGAGAGAGATCTTTTCAGATGGAAGGGGAACAAGAGGTGGAAGGAGGAGAAGGGGAGAGGTCTGAAGGGGACAAAAAGAATTAAGATGTTTGAAAAAGATGTGTGAACAAGTGCCAACTCCCCACAAGGGACGTAGTCATTTTGTACTGCAGACGTGTACTAAAAAAATAAAATTAAAAGTTACAGGAATACATTTTACTACTTGTTTTTATTTTAATTTCCCATTGTCTTCAATTTCAGATTAAGAATCTTAAACCTTTTCTTTAATTTGATTTTTCAACAATATTTGAAGATCGTTTTTACATGAGAATTCTGTCGTAGACTGGTACTATTGAAAAGGAGATAAGCGTCTATGTTCTCCATTTTAGGACAAGAAAAACAACAGTGATGCTTTCACAAGAGAATTCATCTGCTTTCTCTGGTTTCTGCAGCGAAATTAGAATGTTCTGGTTCAAGAGGAGCGGTGGGCCCGATCCCTGGGTCTTCCCTACCCAAAGGTCAGTTTCGAAGGCTGACTCTTTCTGGGTCCTTCTGTCCGTTCCTGTTGGCACTCAGGCCCCGTGTAAACGGGGAGATGAGACAGACAGCGTTCAGCCGTGGCTGTAAGGTCACAGACTCAAAGGACACCAGCAGTGGGAATCATGCGCAGGGCATTGCTCTCACGGGTGGCAAACAGGGAGTGGACAATGTAGGTCGTCACCTCGATAGTGACATTCACAGGTGCCGGGGCCTGCATGTGCCCCCAGCACCGTTACCAAGTGGCCAAGTGGCTCTAATCTAACGCTCTACCTTCCAAGAACGTCGGGACCCGTGAAGACGCCTGACCCCCAGCCTCACCTGGTGACTGGCGGAGCTGGGGCCAGAATCTCTCTTCAACGTGGAATCAAAATCCTTTCTTCTGACCTTTAGTCATCATTAATGATGGTCCAGGACCGAGAGGGGGGACACAGAGTGGGTCATTCCCATGAGGACAGGCGGTTTCTATGGCACGAAGGAGGGCCCAGAACAGCTAGGGACAGCCAGCAGGACATGTCCAGGGAGAAGCCCGAGGGCTTCACGGAGAATGACCACCCTGCCACCATCTCCGTGGGATTTTTGAAACTGTCCCACTAGGCATCAGGGATGAAGAGAAGAAGACACCCCAACCTGGCAGCAGCCCACAAGGGGGCCCCCAATTCCCCTGCTGCCTCTCAGATCCCACAGGCTAGCTTTGCCTGTGCCCGCGGGGAACCTTGACCCCCCCACACACACCAAGAAGTCACCGCTGCTGCTCCAGCTCTGTTCCCAGAGGAGGTCTGACTGCGAGGTGTGAACGGGGCCGTGGGGTCCACTGCCCTCATGCTCTTTGAAGTCCAGACGGAGTTTATGGCTCCTGTAGTTCAGAGTGAAAATTAGGGGTATCCAAGCTGTGGGGCAGAAAGCCCCCTGGGAATTCGCAGCCAGGGCCTGGGGTGCTTCAAAGGACCGGGGAAACCAACAATGGGGAGATGGCGGATTTTATCTATCCCCTATAAAGTGCCACAGAGGCTGCCTCTTCAGCAGAAATGCAAAATGATCACAGCAGTCTGAGACGCTGAGAGAACCAGGGGCAGCGAGGGAGAAAAACGTGGCAGACCCTGGATGCCGGCCAGATTTCCTTCCCACACAGGGCGGTGAACAGGTACGGCTTCCCGCCAGGCCGGGCTGAGGGTGGGGATTCTCTTCAGCGCAGCCCCCCCTTACCTCAGAATTCAATGACTGGCAAGTGTCAGGGCTGTGGGACTGAATGAAAGGAAGGGAGTGTCCTTAAACCAACTTGGCAAGGGCAGCTGTGTACCGGCCCGAGGGCATTCCACACCAGCTGGTACACAGCTCTTTCATTTGCCAGCACACTCATATCTGAATCTCAGGAGAGAACAATGCCTCCATAGACCTCCTCAGGCTGTGTGTGTCTTAGGGGGATGTCTGTTTCACACAGGTGACAGAGACCAGAAACCGCTTCAATATGCAGCCAGGATGACAGCACTGTGGCTGTCCTTGTTTTCATAGCAGCATCACCGTGTGCTGGGCGTGCAAGCACTTCCTGCACGCATCCTTATGGACACACAATGCTCACCAGAGGTAGGAGTCCAGCCCTGCAAGGCCTAAGCTGAGATTAGGCGTGAGATCTGCTGAAGCCACACCCCGCCCTGCTCAAGGTTGCTCACCCAACAAGTCGGGACGTTCAGCATGAGGGAGATGGATTTAATACTACCACAAAACAGAAGAAAACAGCAGAAGGACCTAAATAAAGACGAAGTATTGGCTTGTGAGTCATTTGTTTCAATGCACATTACGGTGGCCAGGGTCATGATATAAAGTTGATTTGTAATCTTAACATTTCATTTGAGAAAGAAAAGAGTCCCTGGGACCCCTGCTTGAGAAGCAGATCTGAAGGAACTGGTTCCCTGGGGGTCATTTCAGTGTGCTCAGCCATCTAGGCACCCAGAGGCCACTGCAGCCATAGTCCAAAGTGGCCAGGCTACTGCTGGCAACAGAGCTAGGTGTCTTCAAAATGACGTTGGTTTTACCAGCATGCAGAACACAAATGCTGTGGGGTCAGGGAAGCTTCCACCCAGATTCCAGACCAGGCAGTGCGCCCCTGAGAGGGCATGAAGCTGTGAGGGTGAAGCCAAGGCAGCAGTGAAGTCCCCAGGAAAGTGGAGGTGCCAGGAATGAGGAGCATCTGCTGAGGAAAATCTCAGACAGTGAGCAGAGCCAGCCCAAGAGAGAGCACGAAGGCTGCAACCAACAAGTCTCCCAAACCGCTACATCTTCCCCCAGATGCTAGACACAGAGCCCCAGAACTTAACGTTTGTACTGCTGGGATTTGGTCTGACTTTTGTCTGGTTTCTGTCTATTCCCCATTCCTCCTTTTCAGAATGGGACTCTTTGCCCTGTGCCGGTGTATGTGGGCACTGTCCAACATTCTTTTGTATTGTTAGGCTCACAGCTAAGAGTTTGCCACATGTCTCAGAAGAGGCTTTGAACTTGGACATTTCAGCAGCGTTGAGACTGTTAAGACTTTGGCTCTTACAGACAGAGTGAATTTGTTTTGTGTAATGAGATAGATGAAGCCCTTGGGGCACCAAGAGTAGGATGTTATCCCCCCCCCCCCCCGCAGTCTCCCGTCCAGAGGTGGAGCACCTCGCCGGAGCGCCGGAGTACTGTCGGGAAGGGTGTGCCCTTGTTCCCAGGTCCCCTTTCTCTGCTTCCTGGCTGCTGGGGATTGAGCGCTTCCCTCCAGCCTGCCCTTGTACCAGCTTGTCCTGCCAGGCAGCCACTGGGCCATGGACTGAGTCCACCAGAGCAGGGAGCCAAGCTGAACCTCCCACCCTTCACATCATGGGTGTGGGGCATTTTGTCTGGGTGATAGGAGAGCAGACTAATAAACTTGAGATGTATAATTTCGTGATACTCTCGGGAGAAAGTAGGTTTAGAAGAATAAACAGCTGGCTTACTGTTCACTTTATGCTCAGCTGTAGCTAGTGAGAGAAAACAACTTCAGAAATCTCAGAGCTGGGCCCTCCAAAAATTTAAAAAACAACGACAGACAAAAGGATATCCTTAATCTTTCCGTAGCCTGGGGCCTAAAAAGAGTGAAGGAAGCATGAGCGAATTTGCCCAGTGCAGACAAACAGAACAGAACTCAGTCTCAAATCAAGCAAGAGCCGGGTCCTGAGGAAGTGAGCAGAGGGACGATCTTACAGACGCTCCAGTCGCTGCCCTCTGCCCATGTGACAAGGTGTTGGCCCTCAAAGGTCAGCGTTTAGGGTGATGGCTTCCTCCCTGTATCAGCCCCTGTAATCCACCTCCTAAGCGGGTGGGGCCGAGAAGGCCGCCGTAAACATTGCACGTCAAGCAGGGTGAGATGCTTAGAAGAGCTCTATGATTTTGAGAACAAGACACTATTAGCCCGCAGAGGCTCGGCTCACTGGAGGCCTCCTCCCAGGAGCGCACCGCACCGCGCAGAGCCGCCGGGGTGCGCGGTGAGGGGCGCGACGGCGGACCCGCCTCTCTCACTGATCCCGAAAGCAGAGACAGAAGTCCCGCAGTGGGTGACGCTGTCTGTCTGTCCAGCACTTACTGCCACTCACGTATCGTCTTCGGACGGGCGTCTGCGCAGACTTGTGCCCGCGTTCAGGCAGGTGCGCCGTGGTTGAGCGGTGGGCGCTTCCGGTATCCTGAACATTCACTGCTGAGCAGATCTGCACGAGCAGAAGCTGGCTTTTATCAGACTGAGATAACGGCCGTCAAGCCCAAGCCTCGGTAGGGTTTTTATCAGGGTGCTGGACTTTCTCAGAGACTTTTTCTGTGTCTGTTTAGATGGTCACGTGATTCTTGCAAACCAGGTGATTTTAAGAAGGTCTTAGGGTAGCATGTTGGGATTGAGCAGTTTATGACACAACAACTGGGATTGGTGGCCAGGGGATGTGAAGTCTTAAAATAACTATCTTAGGGCGGGGGAAGAGCTCGCTCAGCAGCACAGCGCCGGCCTCACAAGCATGAGGTCGTGAGTTCAATCCCCAGTACCAAAAAAAAAATACTAATAAAACAAGTATAAAATAACTACACTAGCTGGCCCTCAGTGTTGGCTTGCAGAAGCAGTGTTTCTCAGAGAGAGTGGCTGGGTTATTTTGCTGGATCTTAGCAAATTTTAAATATCAGATGAACCTATATATGGGTCATCTAATGCAGAGAAGTTATGTCCATTTTGGTCTTACCACTTTGCTATCTCTGTATCTTTATTTACAATACTTTTTACCCATAGAATATAGTTTGTTTCACTGCATCTTTATTCATTCAACAAGCATTGATTGAGGCCTTCCCATATGGCAGGTACCATTCTAAGCACTGGAGACACGGTATTAGGAAACTGATAAAACCCTTGCTTTGAGCATATTATAACCGACTGCAAGAAATGCACAATAAAGAAATAATGCCAAACAGTAAGAAATACAACGAAGAAAAATAAGCCTGAATGAGAAGGGAGGGTGTAACTGCAGCCTGGCAGACAGCGGGCGGGCGGAGCAGGTTCGGATCTGGTGAGATTCCGCAGGGCCCCTGGCACCCGGCTGAGTTGGCGCCCTGAGATCATCGTCCACCAGCCACGGCACACAGGGAGAGGAGGGTTCGAAAAACCAGCTCCTGGTTTTGCTCTTCGTAGTTCTTTTATCTCCAGCTCGCCCACTATTAAAACCCGACTTTGAGACAGCTCACTGCCCCAGCAAGAGCAAAGAGGGAGAGTCAAAACTCTTGGCTCCGGATTGCGAGAGATCAAAAGGGAAGCATGGGGGAGCGTGGGCTGTGGCTTGTGCCATAAACCAGCACATGGGGGCGGCTTGGTGATGTGAGACCAGCATGGGGTGGGGAGCCCCCTGGGCTACAGATGTGGAGGGGACTGGGAGACAGATCCTTCCTGGGATCAGACCCGAGGGACCGTGTCACCAAGCACAGATAACTTGTGGGTGACTTTCAGAGGAGGAGGCCAGGGCCCACCCCCCCCCCCAGGAAGACACTAAGCTCAAGGAGAAGTCCACAGCCGCACGACCCCAAAGCAGCAGAGCGGCTGCGGCCACGGAAAGGGCTACACATTCCCAGAAAGCCCTGGGTCTCCACGTGGCACAAGCCAGCAGCCCAAAGCAGGGAGGACCAGAGGATGAAAGAGGCTTCTGGGACCCGGAGACTCCGAAAGTGGACTATGTGCATCCTGACAGTTCAAGAAACAGCGTGGGGCCTCGCCTACAGTAGACAGAACAGCATCTTAAACTAGACCAAAAATCTAGACTTTGGGGGTCTACAGATGTCTCGCACCCCCGAGGCCCCTCCCCAATGTCATGGGTATTTCTTTGCTAGGGTCATCAGAACAAAGCCCAAACTGGTGACCCCAAGTCTTGTTTCTTTTCTCTCTTTGCTGAGACAAAATACCTGATGCCCCAAATGAAGGAAGGAAAGGTTTGTTCAGCCCACAGTTTGTGGAGGTTCCGTCCATACTCAGCTGGCTCCAAGGCAGGTGTCGTGGCAGAGGGCTGCCATAGACACCAACAGTGACAGAGCTTCAGGGAGCCAGTGAAGCTGGAAGTTGACCCCACTCACAGGAGTCAGACAGCCAGGCTGGAGAACAAAACTGTCTGGGGAAAACTGCAGAAAACAGTGACTCTGGGCCCCAAAATCAGGCCCTTGGGTTGTCACACATGCAGATTACTAGGCAATGGGTGTCACGTGACATTTAGTTTCTAAATGTATAAATAAATGCCCCTGCAGTGAGGGGCAGCTCCTTTCCTCCCATCAGGGGACAGAAGTCTCCACCTGACCCCAGCTTTGTCTCTTCTTTATTTCTCTTGTCCTCTTGTGGTCCTTCACCCTGGGAACCTCAAAAGCCCAGTTGCGGCAAAGAGCAAACAAGGAGAGCGCCTGGAGAGAAGACTTTCTGTCCCTTGTATTGCTTGTAGGCCACTTGGGTGTAGCACTCATACCCATAATCCCAGCACTGGACCATGAATATTTACAAACTCTAGAAACCCACCCCCGGGACCTCATGAGGATTTGGGGGCACGTCCAGACACGAACCATAACACCCAAACAACAGAAACGTGTGCTCACATAGTTCCCAAGCTCCAAGTCCAAGGTCATGGGCTCTGCAGGGTTGGCTGATTCTGAGGGCTCAGGCAGAGTCTGCATCCCACCCTCTGCCAGCTGCGGGGCAGTGCAGAGAGCTTTCACTCTCTTATGACACTTCCTGAAGACGCATCGCTCTGCGCAGGAGAATGCCCCATCCACATCCAGTGTCTGCTGTTGCTGTTATTAGTGGGGCTGTGGGAGGGGCTTCTAGAAAGGGGCGTCTGTTCTTCACTGCTGCGACTGCTGCTGAAAACCCAGAGCTCCGAGGGCCTTCGTGTGGTCTCCTGAGGAGGCAGGGGTGGTAGTGTGGGAACAGAGACCTCTGTGTGAGAAGAAAGTCAGCAGACAGCACGCAGCTGGTAAGGACTGGGAAGGGAAAGGATCGCACTGTGAGAATTCGCAACTATTCGTGAAAAGTGATCTGTCACTCTCAAGAACCTAGACTATATTTATTGGTCAGAAATACACTGGGGGGAGGGCACGACCATAAGCCCCATATAACAGGCTGATGTTCCACATGTGTATTTCCTGTTCTCTGGTATACGTGTGTTGCGGTTGTCTTTATTATGTCTGCATTGTGTCCATTGCAGGACATGTTTACCTTCCTAGGGCAGAGTTGGTACCCACACAGTACTTCCTGATTCCTTTAGTCTTTCCTTCCCCTCCCTCTCCCCCTCCCTCCATCTCGTGGTCCCTTTCCCATTCCCAAAAGATCTGTCTCTCTGCATCCTATTATCTACCTTTTCTATTGCTCTTTATTCATACTTCGGTTTCCCCGTAGAAGAGGAACCATGTAATAGTTAAGCTTGTGTGTCTGGTTTATTTCACTTAAACTTCTGGTCTCAAGTTGCTTCCATCTTTCTACAAATGACTCCAGTTTATCCTTCTTTGTGGCAGAGTGGTACGCTGATGTGTATAAATACGTTTCCTTTACCCATTCCTCTGCTGATGGACGCAAGTTCTGAGAGGACACACCCTGCTCTTTCCATCAGATGCATCCAGGCACACTCCTGGGATCGACAGAGAGCACGTCCATCGGGCGAGCTTTACCACACACGTTTGATTTCATTGCTCTAAAGTAACAAGACTGATTAACAGTCCCATCATTGACCACTGTTTTTCCAGGTTCATTACTGTTGTGAATGCACTCTAATGACCGCTGTAAGTACATTTCATGTAAACGTGTGCTCACAGGGATATGTGTGTCTACGTGTGTGAATTATGCACACACAGATGTGTGCACGGCCGTGACCATGCTCGTGGGCCAGCGGGCACAGACCAAAAGCCAACTCGCTTCACCAGGTGCCTCCCAGAAGAGTGAGCCTCGTTGTGCACCCCCGCCAGGTGTGCAGTGGTCCTGCCCTCCCTCTAACCTCTCTGGCTTCGAGTGTTAGCAGTCTAACCCTGGATCCGGGGGGCCGCGCTGTGCTACCCGGAGAATCCAGAGCTCAGCGTGCCCCATCACCGCAGAACAACAGACGATGGCTGAGCGTAGGGCCATCTGAAAGACTGACTCATTCCTCTCCAAATCTGCTTTTGTTGTTGTTGTTTTGAGACAGGGTCTCGTATACTTCTGACCGGCCTTGAAATCACCATGTACCCCAGGCTGGCCTCCAACTCAGGGTGAGCCTCCTGCATCGGCCTCCCAAGTGCTGGGATTACAGGCATATGCCACCACACCCTGCTCCAAATCTATTTAAGAGCTGTTCGTTGAATGAACTGTCCCTTTGTCACTGATGTATTTCGTTTCTTCACTGTTACACGAGTGTGTACCATACGATATTTCCAGGCTCTCCCTGCTCAGTCCCCCTGACTTCTTCCCCTGTGCCAGCACAATTATTTACAATAATTTCCTAATGTGCTGCACATGTGGTGGACCCTGTCTGTGCCATTGGTCTTTTCTGTGTAATGAAAAGCCAATTGCATCTTTTTAAAATGCAGTTTTTGCGTGTTGTACTGTGGGGGGACCCAGGGTGTCCACACTGAGCTACACCCCAGGACTTTTGACTCTTTGTTTTGAGATAGGGTCCTGCTAAATTTCCCAGACAGGACTTGAGCTCAAGGTCCTCCTGCCTCGGCCTCCCGGAGTGCTGGGATTGCAGATCCCGGCCCACTGGCTTTTTACCTCTGCTTTATCCCCAACTGTCTTCCTCTAAATTACAGCCACAGGACTTCTCCACCCAAGAAACCAGAAGCTCCTTAAAGGCAGAGCTATCCAAGTCTCCCGAAAGTCCTCCTCTGCACCGCTAGTCACCTACTCACAAAAAGACAGAGGAAAGGCTTTTACATAACTGGCAATTGGTTTCTGTTGGAACCAACCTCAAAATGGGCAACCCAGGCATAGAGGCACATGCAGCCCCAGCCACTGGGGAGGCTGAGGGAGGAGACTGCAAGGCTGACATTAGCCTAGACAACTGAGTGAGACTGCCTCAAAATTTATAAACAAAATGCTCAGTAAGAGACCCTTGGGTTCAACCCCCAGTGCCAACAGAAGGGGCAGGGCTCAGAGTCTGCTCTTTTCTGAACACCCTGAACTTTTTGTTTTGTTTTGTTTCATTTTGGTTTTTTAGAGAAGGTGTCCTAGGCTAGCCTTGAACTCAAGGAAATCCCCCTGCCTCAGCTTCCCGAGTGCTGGGATTCTGGGCATCAGCCACCACATCCAATCCACCCTGGACCTTTGAAGCCACTCCTGCATCTCCCCAACCCGGACCCATGCAGCAATGCCCTCCCTCATAGCTGAGGGTGACCTGTCTGACACCTGTCACCTGCCTATCCTCCCAACATGGCTTTGACAAACCCACGTGGATCCTCGTCATGAAACAGGATGAGAGGCAGTTCGATGACGCATTCTCGAACTTTACTCAGAGACATGATTGTCACTGAAAGACTGTGGCTGTGATTTGAGTTGCTCCCTCCTCAGGAGGCCACTTCCAGGGTGGTGGGGTGGGGGTGCAAGTTGTCTATCGCACGCTGCTCTGGACAGAACAAACGCCACCACCTTCCAAGACTGCGAGCAGCACTAAAAGCGGTGCAGTCGGCACTGTGCCGCTGAGCCACACCCCAGCCCTAAGCGTGGAGGCTCACACCTGTCATCCCAGCACTCGGGAGGCTGAGGCAGGAGGATCCTTGCAAGTTCAAGACCAGCCTGGGCTACGAAGTGAGCTCAAGGCCAGCCCGAACTGCATAGTGAGACCCTGTCTCAAAGAGACAAAAAATAAAAGTAAAAACTAAAACAGTGCAGTCATTTCCTGGAGATATTTTAGGCCCGGATGAGTGCTCTTTCATTTGTTTAAGGAATTCGTTGGGCCAAGGTGTCACTGTAGCTCCTACCTCAGGCTGTGCTTCCAGGGCAGCTGGGATGGAAAACGGAGGCCTGGAGCCCTCGGGACCTGGGCTCCTTGAGGCCAGGGGTAGCCAGGGAGCTGCATTTTCCTTTTCTTTTAATCCCCTGTGTGATTCTGTTACAGTAACATGGGAACATCCCGCTAGGACACCGCTCATGAGGCTGAGACCGCTGGGCCGTGCTCCTTCTCGCTTTAAAGACGTGACTGTTAGGCAGGGTCCTTCCCAAAACCCTTCCAGAAGTTACAGGGTACCTGGGGGAGTGGACTCACACTGGTGGAGAAGTGGCGAGGACCGGACATGCCCCAGGGGCCCTGCTGGATCGCCCTTCAGCCCTCCTGGGCACAGAAGTCACCCCCAGGGTGGCTTGCGCCTGCAGAGAAGAGATCAGGCCAAGCGGAGATACGGACAGAAGACCCCAAAAGCTCCCAGCCTCCCGCTTTCTGCTTTGGGAGGCTCTCCTGCTCCAGAGGAACCGCCAGTCTCACACCTGGACACGAGCTGTTACGCGAGGTGTCACCCTTCACCCTCCTCCTCCTCCGAGACCCCTGGGCAGCCCCAGTTCAGGCCTCTGTCCATCCCTGAAGGGGTTGACAAGGAATCCTTTGTCCCCTTAGGGCTCAGGTGTGTGTGGACCTTTCTGTGCAGAACGTGGAGGTGCCATGGGCTGGGACCAGACCCCTGGGGCACCCCAGGGAAGGCTTCAGGAAGAAGCCAGAGGCCAGTGTCCCTGCTCTGCAGTCCTTGAACCCCGGCCACGCTGCCCAGCAGTCCACGGGTCTGGTCTCCTCCTTGTTACAGCCCAGGTCAGGCATGCGGCCCAGGCTCTGAGCTGCGTCTCTTTTCTCTTGTTGTCATTTTCCAAGGCTGCCTGGCCACCACCCCAGGCCAAAGCCCTGCACCGGGGCAAATGGCCAGCGGCTGCCGACACGGTCAGTTCTGGGTGTACGAGGACACGGAGCTGCGTGCATGTCCAAGCTGGACTTGGAGAAGGAGCGGGGGCGGGGAGAGCTGCAGCAGGAAAACATCCACAGTGGACGCAGGTTTGGGGGACAGCGGCAGACTACAGCAGGCCCCAGCGGGGCGGAGCAGTGACCGGAACAGTGGACATGGCCGCGTCCCCACAGGACACTGTGAACTGGTGGCAGCCCCGGGGTTGTTTTGGATCCCTCTTGTTACCCATTTTCTAGATTTTTGGGCCCAAACTGGCCTCTGACAGATCCCTGTGTCACTGCCCTCAGCAATGCGGCAGGATTCAGCCCGGGCTGGGCCACTGTCCCTCAAGCACCATGGTCGTGTGAGTGTCCCTCGACCGCACCCCGTGCTGGCCCCCCCACCCCCAGCCTGCTCTGTCTCCCCCTGAACAGACGGCCCCACCCCTGGTCCATGCCGCTGGCCCTGGGTTCAAAATCACTGTCCATGTGACCCAGACGGGCTGTAATAATTCCCTGAGACTCGTCCTTGGTTCCTTTCATTTTTGGTTTCCACCCAAAGGGATTTTGTCCCACGGCCAACTTATTTATTAGGTGACATCCTTCTCCCGTCAGAGGCAGTCTCGACCGCACCCCGTGCTGGCCCCCCCACCCCCAGCCTGCTCTGTCTCCCCCTGAACAGACGGCCCCACCCCAGTTACCCGAGTTTGTCCTGGTCGGGCCCCTCCTCCCTGACCCTCCTTACATAACACTCTATTCTCTCTCGCTGTTTGTTTGCTTCTTGCTTCTGACCGTGCATATGAAACTCATTTGTGAGGAGAGCTGTTTAGAATCTGCTTTTGTTTCTTCTTTGGTTTCTTTTAGGGTTCTGCCTCCATCCTCCGAGTTCCTTTCATCTCAGACCCTCTGTCCTCCCCGGCCCCTGCACTGCCCTGGCGGTCTCTCCACGGCAGCCTGGTGCGTGCCGTGTGGTTCTGCAGCCCCTGTCACCTCCTGGTCCATGCCGCTGGCCCTGGGTTCAAAATCACGTTTACCCTGGTGCAGGTCTGGAGCCCGAAAGAAGACTGAGGGATCTTTGTAAAAGTGTAATAAACTCATTTTTTGCTTTCAGGAGACTTGGGCTGTCTGTAAAGTCGGGGTTTACCAGCTGAACATGGAGATGGTTTAACTGCCTGTTTGGCCCATGGAGGCAGACAGTTGGAAGGTTTCCTTTCAGCCCCCGCACCCTGAGCTGTGTCCCCCACTCCCTCACCCAGACGGGGCTTCGTCGCTGCCCTGTGCTTGCGAGGGGTGCCGTGCATTGCCTTCCCACCGGCAGCAGGAAGCGGTGGCCTTTGTGACTTCCCCTGGCGCCCCGAGAGCTCCACAGAAGGAGGGAGATGACACAGTAGGGCTGCTGGGAGTCCAGGCACTCTGGGGCTTTTCCAGGAACGCAGATTCCCTAGGGCGGCTCTGATCTCCCGCAGTTTTGTTACTGGGCCTTGGGGGGCTAGAAAGTGTCCCAGCATCAGTGATGCAGTTCCCTCCCCAGGGACTCAGCAGGATCGCTGCGACCCTGCCTGGAAAAACAGTCCATCAGCGGTGGTGTGGATAACAAGACACAGCCATGAAAGTCGTGCCCTGTACCACGCAGGAAAATCCTTGTGCCAGGCGTGGAGGCTGGCACACCTCTGTGATCCCAGAAGTCGGGAAACTGAGGCAGCAGGATTGCTTCGAGTTTGAGGCCAGCTCGGGCTATCCAGTGTGCTTAAGACAGCCTGGACTACACGGTGAGGCTCTATCGAAAATAAAATAAAATAAAATAAAATAAAATAAAATAAAATAAAAGGTGCCAGGGAACTTGTAGCTAAGTCAACAGCCTTAAAGAGAAAGTGGTTTTTCCCACAGAGTAGGTTGGTGTCCCGGAGAATCTTGACGCGCGTGATCGCGGGTACCCTCGTTTCCCTGAGCTCATCCTGGCGGTGCAGTGTGGGTCCAAGTTCCGAAAGCGCGGAAGCCGGAGAAGGGGCATGACGGGACCATTCTGCCGCGGAGGCCCGGAGCACGAGAGGCAGTGGAATTCCCTGGACACTCTTGGCATCATATGGGCGAGCTGACTGCGTTTTCACTGTGTTCAGAGAGGTGGGTTTAAAGGGAAGAAACAGGGGCCTTGCGTTTGGGTTCGGAGCGCGGGTCTGCTGGCCCCGTGGCCTCGGTGGAAGCCACAGGGAAAGCACCTTCGGGCTGTGACCGTGGCCAGGCAGCTAACGCCTCCCAGCCTCCGCCCGCTCAGACCTCAGCTGAAAATAAGAGGACGCGCGGTGCCCACCGACAGGGCGGCGGGCGGAGCGTTTCTCCATAACCGCGTGGGGAAGCTTAGCCCGTGCTTGGCTGAGAGCGAGTGCTCAAGACGAGCGCCCCGGGGGGGGGGGGAGCCCTACACAGTGTCACTGCCCCAAACCTCACAAGGACGCCTGCCCGGAGCCCAGTCAGGGTTTGTGCCGGCAGCCAGGACCTGGCCACCTCCTGCTGCTCACCCGCGGCCGCACGCGGCCACCTTCGTATTTAGGTGAGTTATTCATAAAGAAGAAAGAAATCTTTGCTGTCCTCCTAAGGGGGTGAGTGGCCAGGGACTCAGGCTCTGCGCCAGTCTGGGCTGTGTGACCCGATTAAACACCGATTCCTGCTGGGACACGGGGACACGCACAAGCGCTTCAAGTCCGCACTCACAGCAGAGAATGATGGTCCGCACTGCGGGAGTCGGGACCCAGCTCACCTCCGTTCTTTGTCTCTCTCCCCGTTTCCTGCCATCTCTCTTATTTGCTCCTTACATTATCTGTATTTTGGGTCCCTCACGTAGACGGACGTTACACTTGACACACTCACAGCGTTATTCGAGGACGCGGTCCACACGGCCCAGCTCTCCCCCGCACGGGTGAACCCCTTACGGACGCCACGCTGACCACTCTTCTAACCCCACACCGTGTGATTCTCCACAAGGATCAGCTCGAGGCTTCTGGGTGGTTTCGAAGCGCAAGCAATGAGCTTGATTTCCGCCCAGCTCGGCTGCCGCAGGAGCCTGGCGCTTAGTTCAGCCTGAATTAAGGTATAATTCACACCTGTCATTGCAGGAGAAACCGGGTCCCTTTCATGTGACACTCTCTCTCTTCAAACGTTCTGCCTGTTTTGATCCAGCCTGGCTTCGTGTGGGGGTCAGGGTTAGTGACTGTCAAAACACTTTCACAGCTTCTTAAGAGCAGGATACAAGAGACTCGGCTGAGCAAGTTAATGCTTCCACACAAGAAAATATTCTGCGCTTGCTTCTAGGGTTTGAGAACAGACCCAGAAAGCTGTGGAAAAAAGAATGAGAAGCAGCAGAACCGCTGTAAAACTTACTCAAGCCGAGACGGAGGAGCGGCACGGACCCTCTGGAGGCATCGCTGCTCTCTCACCAGCCGCAGCTGGAGACTTTACACAACTGCGCAAAATGTTTCTGATTCCTGACGCTCACTCAAGCTCGGAGGCGAAGAGATTACCTATCCGAGGAGTACTGGGAAGACCGACAGAAGAATAATTTGACAACAAATTGCCCTTCCCACTTCACACTCCCGCCCAGGAAATCTGCGGCCCCCAAAACAGTCGGTTCTAATCTCACTCCCAAGCGTGCATGGCCAACCTTTGGGCTGCCTGCGCCACACTGGGTCCGAAGGGGCTGCCTTGGCCACGGATAAAATACGTAAAGAGGCCCCGAGGTGCACGCTTGTGATCCCAGCACCCTGATCCTGCTGATCGTCAGAGTGAGCCCAGCCTGGGGAGCTTAGAAAGACCCTGTCTCAAAGGAAAAGAAAGAGGGAGAGAGAAAGAGGGAGAGAGAAAGCAAGAAAGAGAAGAAAGAAAGAGAGAGAGAGAGAGAAACAGAGAGAGAGGAAGGAAGGAAGGAAGGAAGGAAGGAAGGAAGGAAGGAAGGAAGGGACGAGGAGGCTCTGAAGGCCCAGGTTTAGCACTCAGTAGATGATATGTGAGCACATGTAGATAGATGAACTAACCCTATGTACGCACTTTATACCTACAGACCGTGGGGCCTCAGTCCATGGACTTACTCATTTCCACAATTCTGATTGCAAACTGAATTGGACTAGAACCGAATCCAATTCAACGCTTAGGTCGACTGTTTAGGTCCAAATTTTATTCGACGCTGAGAGGGGTGCAGCAGACACGTGGGGAGGAAGGCGAGGCCAGCAGGGAGGATGTGGTGTCACCGAGGACACAAGAGGGGCTGTGATACGACCCCAGAAAGAGAACGTGAGTACAGGGCGTCCAGGAGGAGATTCTCTGCCCCAAAGGTGCTCGCCAGACAACAGTGCCTAGCGGAAGAGCTCAAGGTACTGCAAAGCTCACCAAGAAGAGAGCAGCACAGACACGGAAGCCAGGGAAACAGCAGAAACCCAGTGGAGACGGCAAGAGGAAAAGCGGCCCAGTGCCAAAGCCTCGCTCTGCGTAATCAGCGCAGAGAAGGCAAAGAGACCGAGATCCCTGGACGAAAGCGGCCGATCCGACGGTGACAGCTGGGGTAGTCCTGGTAGACCAAACAGAGCAGCAATCACATATGCGGACAGAAAGCAAGATTGGTTCTCTCCGTCCCAGAGAACCTGCTAGCGAACAAGCTTCAGGAAAATATCGCCGGGGAAACAAGAGGCACCGGAGGCCTCCGGGACCCAGACCTTTCCCTCCTACCGAGAAATGAAAAGTTCACAAGCCAAGCAACCAAACTGGCCCTTCCTTCCTCGTCGACTGCTCTCAACACGCAGTGAGAGAAAACGGAGCAACATCTCCGGGGTTCCTAGAAAAAGGAAAACTGCCAGCAGGGTGTGGTGTGCACGCCTGCAATCCCAGCACTCGAGAGGCTGAGGCAGGAGGATCACAAGTTCAAGCCCAGCCTGGAGAACTTAGTGAGACTCAGTCTCAAAACGAAAATTAGTCCTGCAGCTATTTTGAAGACAACGAAAGGCATCATGGTAACTACTGTTGATTTCTTAATGTTCTGAAGTCCTGTATCTCTTACACTGCTTTGTTTTGATTGGTTTTATTCTGTTTTATCTTCTCTAAAATAAAAAAAAATCATAAATAAATAAAAATAAGCAAGGGGCTAGGGATGTAGCTCCGTGCAAAGGCCCTGGGCCCAATTGCGGTACACTCACACACGTGTACACGCGCACATGCACACACACACAATGGGAATGAGAAGTGGAACCCCACTCTGAGCGGGGGTGCCCTCCCACCCTGGGGTCCTGTCCCTCTCTCTCCCCACCCCGACCCCCTCCTGACCCAGAGCTGGTCACCATCTCAGGCATTTCCCGGAGGTGACAGGCAGCATGAAACAAAGATTCTGACTGTTTGTCTAGCACCGTGTAATAAATTTCTCCAAACCTTTGCAGCATAAAGCAAACGAAAGATGTTGACTTTCTCACAGTTCCCGCGGGTGAGGGACGCGGGCGCGGCCTCCTCAGGGCTCTGCCCTGGTCTTTCTCGAGCCTGACTTTGAGAAGCTGGCCATGGCTGCTGACCCAAGGGCTCAGGCCCCAGATGGGGGTGCCAGGGCTGTGGGCGCCTCCTCCAGGCAGCCAGGCAGCTCCTCCAGCCAAGCGGCCCAGCAGGAGCAAAGGGGCTGCAGCATCTCTTCCGGCCACCCAGGAGTCTCTGCACCCCCGTCACAGAGTCAGAACCGCTCAGAGCCAGCACCGATGTCCAGGGCGCCGCTGCCAGGAGCTGGGGTGCCTGGGGGGCACTGAGGGGCAGGGGACTCGGGGAGGAAGTGGGGCTCCCTGTGGTGCTGCTCTCATTCTTACAGCAACTCAGGAAGGAGGAGGAGGAAGAAGACAAGGAGGGGGAGGAGAGGGAGGAAGAGGAGGAGGGGGGGAGGAGGAGGGAGACAAGGAGGGG
>PVJX010024696.1:0-27779 GCA_004027295.1 Dolichotis patagonum | reverse complement strand
GCGCAGACTTTCGATCCAAACAGCTCAGGCCACTCTACGGGTCCGGGAGTTTCGGGTCCCAAAGAGACAGCCTGAGATGCTGCTTTCTGGGAGACTTCCTGGGCGTGAAGGGTGGGGCTACGGGCCCAAACAGACCTGGCCCAGATGCTGATCTCCAGGCAGTTCCTTGCTGATGAAGGGCGGGCCTACCAGCCCCAAAGAGTCCCGCCGAGATGCAGGTCTGCGCAGACTTTCGATCCAAACAGCCCAGGCCACTCTACGGGTCCGGGAGTTTCAAGTCCCAAAGAGAGCCTGAGATGCTGCTTTCTGGGAGACTTCCTGGGCGTCTGAGTCACCATTTTGAGTACCTCTTGTAATTGTAGAGGCCAAAGGTAACTTGTATTAATCTCATGATGTCTCAATAAATTTAGTATTAAAGTATTCATACAAACTTTTCTTTTTCTGAAGTGTTACACATGCTTGGCAGACTGTGTGTATCAAAATGCTACTTGCTCCAAAGCTGAGATCATAGGGGCCTTCCACTGGGAGAATCACAGAAATAAATAATGGCTTGATTGTCACCTATTAATTGAAATTTGTTTCTCTTCTAAACTTCCATAATCTCTTACTTGTGTCTATTATATGGTATATTACATATCAATTATGAAAAATCAATGAATAAATCTATAAGTATAAAGTGTAGAAGTTGAAATGGAGACTAGAGATTTCATTACTTCCTTTGTACACATAAAACTGGTAAACTATGTGGATCACACCCAGCCAGCTGTCTGTTTTGTACAGGCCATGAACTAACAATAGCTTTTACATTAAAAATTTTTTATTGAAGAAAAACATACATAACATCAAAATGTTATTATCTTAATTATTTTAGGGGTTAGTTTAGTAGCACTTAGTGTATTCCCATTGTTAGGTAACCAATATCCAGAACTCTACTCATCTTGCAAAACTGAAACTCAATGCCCATTAAACAACAGTTTATTATTCTCTTTCCACCAACCTCCAGTGACCACTTTTCTATTTTCCATTTTTATGAATTTGACTACTGTAGGTATCTCATATAAATGGAATAAAATAATATTTAAGTTTTTTATGATTGATATTTTGCTTGGCAAAATATCTTCAAATTTCTTCTATGCTATAGTATATTTCAGAATTTTTTCCCTTTTAAATCTGAATACTATTCCATTGTCAACATATGCCACATTTTCATTCTCCGTGCATCCTTTAGTGAACACTTGAGTTGCTTCCTTTTGGCTACTGTAAATAATGCTGTTATGAACATGGGTATTCAAATGTCTTTTTGAGATCATACTTTCAATTCAAGATATATTTTTTGAGGAACTGTCATATTGTTTTTCATAGAGTTTGTATCATTTTACATTTCTATCAGCAGTGCACAAAAGTTCTAATTGCTCAATTTCCTTTCCAATATTTATTTCCTTGTTTAAAAATAGTTTCTATCCTAATGGAGATGAAGAGGACTCTCATTGTGGTTTCATTTGCATTTTGCTAGTGGTTAATGATGTTTAGCATCTTTGCATGCTTTTTTGACTATTTGTGTCTTTTCTTTGGAGGAATGTCTACATAAATCTTTTCTCATTTAAAATTTTTTTCTCCTTTTGGTATTATTTTTGAGTTGTAGGTGTTATTTATATAAACTAGATGTTAAACCTTTGCCAAATATATAATTTGCAATTTTTTCTCCCATCCTATAGGTTGTGCTTCACTTTATTGGTTTTATGATGTAGGCTAATTCATCTACTTTTCCTGTTATGTCTATCTACATTTTTAAATGATGGGGGAAAGTGAAAGAGATTATTTTGTGACACATAAAAATCTTATAAAATTCAAAATTTAATATTCATAAATGGAAATTGCTGGGATACAGCTATGTTCACTCATTTAATACTACTGCTATTTTCATACAACATTGGTATGTATAGTTGAGCAGATGGACAGAGACATTCTGGCTTGTAAAGTCTGATATAATTCCAATATGACCCTTTACAAAAGAAGTTTGTGGATCCCAGTATCAGGTCATAATGTCTATCATTGTTTTGTTTAAGGACCTGATGTAACATTCAAGGCAGATTACAGGTTGGCATAGGAGATTCATTCACTTCGGTTTTTTTAGGCAATGTATAGAACTTAACAGAAATGAGGAGGCTCAAGAGAGCAGATATTGATGCCTTCCTTGGGTACTGCCTCTTTCCCCTAATGGGGTGTACTACCCATAATAACTTTCCCCGTGATGGACTTGGGCTTCCTCCCTAAATGTGATGAAGTGCCAAATTTCTGCTATAATATTGACCTTTTATATGCACAACCTATTATCCATCTTGGAAAAACATATGATAACAATAAATGTGCTTCTATGTAATACATAAACACTGAGTCCTCCTAGTTCTTGATCAAACTCAGTGTTAACCTAACTTAAGGAAATAGAGTTGGGATCCACATATTCCTTATTAAAGTCATTGCCACCTGTTTTTCCATATCTTAGAGAGTGATTTTCCAGAACATGCCTGATCTCAATGCCTATATATTGAAAAGCTGTTATAGTAAAGGTTTTAGTGTTGTATTTTGTCTGAAACTGATAGTCATGAACCACTTCCATGTACATGAGAACTCCAATCCTTTCTTATTTCTTAGCTTATATGTACTAGTGACACTGAATCCATGCAGGTAACTTATGTAAAACAGAAAGAAGAAGCCTGACAAATTAATCTGGGTTGGTGGTGCCAAGACACTCAATTCACTTAGCTATTTAAAGCAGAAAGGGATTTATTAAAATACTTGAGGTAGGGAGGCTCAGGATATCACTCAGTCATAGAGACCTCTCTCTGGATGTGTGCGATCCTGGGTTTGATACCCAGCAACACACACACACACACACACACACACACACACACACACACACACACACACAAAGTAAGGTAGCTCACAGACAACTTTGTAGCTTGGGAAACTGTCCAAACACATTGTGTCCTAGTACATGCCATAGTATAGCAGCCCTTCACTATACAGAGATTGTTCTGATGCAGCACACCAAAGCTTGTGTCCCAGTCATCATGGAAAAATCAATACCTCTTTTCACGATATGCAAAGATATCATATTGCTTACTTCTGCATTTGACTGAATCTCATTGTACAAATCTGTACTACAGTTGCAAAGGAATCTGTGCAAGATCAGCCTTTGGAACAGAACAATGCAAACAGTAAATGAAAGGGAGGCATAGATTTTAATTATAGAAACCTACTTATCTGCCATATGTAATGTTTGGGATTATTTTTTCATTTAAAATTATCATCATAATATTAAATAAATAAATAGATGATTTTTTACTGTATAAAGGAGACTCATACAAATTCTATCTTTGTTCTTGAGACACTTTAAATCTAGATATATAAACATGGAAACAAAGAAGCACTTATAGAAACCACAACACAGGTTGGAGAAATGTAAATTTGTGATAGATAATCTTATGTGATCAATATTAAGCACATTTGCAAATTTGGTTTAGAGAGAGTTAGGAAAATTTTAATCTTTTTGGATTACTTCTAGAATAAAAATCTATAGAGACAGGGAGACTTCAGGAAATGTTTGGAAAAAGGAAAGGCATACTGGGGAAGGCAAGAGGGTATATGAAAGGAGCACATAAGAAGCAGCACTCAGGAGATAGCTGAGAGCCCAGAGCTGAAGGTGTGATATAAAAGCACTTGACCTATGAGGAGCAGAGAAAAGGTTGTGGAAACAGAGTGGTTTAAGGGAAACCTAACCTTTTTAAACTTCTCAGAAGAATCCATATTACCTATCATCTCCGAGGACTCCGAATTAAAAAACTCAAGTTTTTTAATTCCATGGGAGTGAACAGCCCAGTAGTAAAAGAGGTTAGCATTGATATGTGATGAGTGTTTTGCAAAGGCTCCCCTTGATACAGCTCTGTGGATTTGGGCTTCACTGTGCTTCAAGGTATTCATGCTCATTCAGTTTTGCCATCTGATGGGATGGAAGAGAGTGTGATTTCATCACATACTGGATACTCATCAGTACTCTTGTTTTCTGATCTGACAGCATATTTTAAAAGGTTTTTTTAGTACCTTTGCATTGACCTTTTAGCTGGTCATGTTTAGAACAATGAGGACACTGTATACTTTATCACCTGTTAAATGCCATTGGTGATAGTTGAACTCACAATGAGGAAAGCAAAGGTGGCAGATGCAGCATCCAGCAATTAGTAGCAACAGGTTCTGCTGGGCTTGTTTTGTTCTGGCCTGCTCCTTAAGTCACAAAAGATGCCCCTCTTAAGTAACATTACTTCATCACATGTGCCATTTCTTTCCCCGCATACGTAAAACAGAACCCTTCTATTCATTCTCAATTTCATCTATTTCAGAACTTCTTCCACATTGAGTTTTCAATATTCATTAATTTATATTTTCTGATTTTACAATTTCATTTGCTCTACATAATGTACAAATCTTACTTGGGTTGTGAAGAACAGAGGTATTTAAATTATGATCCACAGATAAGCTTCTAGTTCTTATACCTGCTTATTACCAATCTAAAATGAACTAAAGAATTTGCATTAGAAGATAAATCGACCTCATCACTAGCATGCTGCATAGCTTGGCTGACATTAATTTTTTTAGTAGCAAAACTTTCTCAATGAAGCAATGTTTATTTACATTCTGGTTCAAGCTCCTTATCTTTTTTGCAGACTGGCATTTTAAGTAGCTTATAGAGTGTGAAACTGTTATTTTCCACAAATTTCTAGAAAAGTTAGGCTGCTATGAGTAGGAAATGACAATTAAAAATTTATATTAGTTATGTTAATTTCTTTGGACTTTGCAAAGCATCACTTTTTTTAAAAGAGACTCACTCGAAATATTCTTTAGGGAGATTAAGATTAAAAGCCAAAGGAACTTCAGCATACAGAGAAAAGATATTGAATCAGTTTGCCTGTTAAAGTCAAGAACTCTTCTTCCCCTCGTTTTTCACACTCTGTCCATCAGAGCATCCCTTAGAGGTCCCTGCTGAAAGTCTATGTTCGTGACAGCTTGTTGAGTGGAATCTGTTCTTTTTCAAACTACATTTTCTGTGTCTTTTAAAGAGAAATTTAAACCACTGAAGTGTTTGCTTTGAAGAGTGTCAGTGAGCATGCAGTGACTTGAATCCCTGACAACACCTTCTTACCCATTGCCAGAGGAGACCTGATGAGTCTTGTGCCCTTTGCAGGAGGCTTTTTTTGGTCGTATCCTCTCAGGACAAGGGCTACATTTCTATCAGAAAATAATCCAATCTTCTCTTTCTAACATTTAACTTCCAAGCAGGAATCACAAGTACCCCTAACTTCATGTTTTACACTTTTCCTAATAATTTTTAAAATTTAATTTAAGTCAACTTGCTTATGGTTCTGAAAGTTTTTCTAAATATGAAAAAACTCCAAACTCAAGTACAATTAAAAAAAAAAAACTTATCAAGTAAAATCGTCAATTGCAAGTTGGCGAACCTTTAAAGAATATTAATTCGGTTGGATAAACTGTAGTTAAATAACTTTTATCAAGAAAACTGGGTTAGGTGGTTAAAAGCAAGACAAAAGTACTAAAAACATACAATGGATAGCAGTTTATGTGTCAAGAAAAACAGAGAATTTTTGAAGCTCTGATGTCTAGCAGATAGCACTTAAATCATTTTTCTCCAAACTTCAGTCATAAAACTTCAAAGAATTATAGCCATAATACAAATTTTTAGACTAAGAAGTGGTGTTTGAAGTTATTTTATAGGATTTTGCTGTAAGGGCTCCAATTGATTTGTAGTAAGATAAAAGAAGAAAACTTTATTTTCGAAGCTTTGTCAGGAAAAGCTTACCTTCCATTGGTTGTTCTGCCAAGGTACCTGTGGGGCATGATGATGTAGACACTGATATTATACACCTGTATGAAAAGAACTGGGTGCACACCGCCTGCTGTTTGGGTTATGCTTAAAATCTGTCACAAAACGGGTGCTGATTTATTAAATGTTTAATGAAGTAAGACAAAAACTTCAATAACCACAAACAGAAAAGTAGAATATTACATTAAAATATAATAATACATATTACAGTTTTATTTTTCCTCCCAATTTTCACTTGCTAGAAACGATAAGGACACGTTTGGAAGTCGAGACAGTATAAAAGGCATACTGTGAAGTGTTCTTCATGTTAACAAAGGGTATACTTTAGTTTTATGCTTTGCTTTCTTTTTCTTCTTTATATTAAAAAAAAACCCTGCTCTGGAAAAGCAATATGCAAACCTTGCTTACTAGTAACTTCTGTATTAGATTTCCTACAGTATCTAAAATATGCTACTGTACATATAGGACTAAACAACAGTTTTAAAGGGCAGAATTTGATGTGTTGCATCTATTTATGGCATTCTGTTTAAACATTGCTCTGATAAACTTTTCCTAGTTTATAAATTTGGAAAGTAAGATAAGTAACAATATAGTCTTACCTGATTTGTGCTTTATAAAATACATCCTATTTTACCTCCTAAATCTAGCATGCATTTTAATTTAAAAACAAAGCAAAACAGGTGTTTTTAATATTACTCACCTATCTGCCTGTACATCTCGAGCCAATATCCGTTTTTTGTGTGAGAAGGGAAGGGAAAAGTGGAGGATACTTTCCATTTACATTTATATGTATAACTATTACTACTACTATTACTATATATTACTATTTGCTCAGTATAAATACTCTTCACTAGTTCATCTATTTAGTGGCTTTACAGTATCAATATATGGTATAAGTGGTGATTTATTTATTGACTATGATCTACTTAATCTTTGTAATTGATATCCATGCAGTAAATGTAAATAGAACTTTGTAAGTATAGAAATACTGATTTTGCTATCAGCATAAAATTCTAGTATAGGGCTTTGCCCTCCTCCTCACTCTTTGGACCTAGGGGCCACTAGGATTGTCAGCCCTGCACTCCCCTCACTTCTCAGACCTAGGAGCTGCTGGGATCATCAGCCCTGCCTCTCCTCACTTGTCCGATCTAGAGACCTGCAAGTTCATTGGTCTTGCCCTTTCTTGTTTCATGGACCTAGGAGCCGCTGGTATCTTCTGCTGCCTCCCCCTTACCCCACAGACCTCAGGAGCCAGAGGTATTGCTGGTCTCACCTTCTCCTTGCCCCATTACCTTGGAGACCAGCAAGATCATTGGTCACCCTTCTCCCCCACCCAAAAGACTGCAGCAGCCCACAGACCCTTTCCACTGCCTGTAAAACCTTGATGGGCTAGTGGGAGCCTCAGTAACCCCTCACTCACACAGAGGACCTCAGTGGGCTTGTGACAGTGTGGTGAGTTTCCCCCTCAAATAGAGGACCTCAGTGGGTAAGCGGGAGCACCAGTGAACTCCCCACCCAGCTGTAGAACCTTGACAAGTCTGGGCAAGAGTGTGGCTGAGTCCTTCTTCCATACCGAGAATACCAGGTGAGTTGAGGAGAATGCTAACAAGGAAATCAAAATGGCCTAAGATACACCCAGTGACATAGTAGGGTCCCAGTTGAGGTGCACACTATAAGCCAGGTAGATCTGGCGGTCTGGATCAGCCTGAAACCATAGCAACAATAGGAACTAAGAGTTGACTTACATCAATGCTCCTAGGCTAGTCAACCTAGGAAGAATATAGGACTTACCCAATATAGGCCCTGAAGGAGGAACTCAGGTGACTGACTCCCCATTTCATTGTGGGACCCAGCAATTGGACAAACATCAACCACACAGTAGGACCCTAAGACACATATGACAGACAGTTGAGACTAGTGGGATTGAAAAGAACAAAATATTAACATGAGGTGAAAATGACAAAATGAAAAAGTAAAGTGCAATCTCATGTGTCCAGTCTATCAGGAACAAGTACAAAAGACATCGAAATAGAGGACATTAGTACTCATATAACTGAAATTTCCAAAAAGATAGCAAGTGAAATAAACAAATCCATGAGGAAATCAGATTAGAAATATAGAGGAAATCATATTACAAATAATCTCTCAGGTAAAGAAAGAAATGACAATCTTAATAAAGGAATTTCTCAGCATAGCTAGAGAAGACATAGATTAAAAAAAAAGTACAGGAGCATGGAAAATAATGGAAACCTTGAATGAACAATATAGAAAAGAAAATGCATGAAAGAAATTCAAAGAGATATCCAGGAAATAAAAAATTCTATTGAAAGCTGGGAAAACCACTGAATGAAGATGAGAATGGAATTTTGGACCTTAAGGACAGGATCACAGCTAGCAATTATGAAAAGATAGAACTTTTAAATACACCAAGGCAGCCTGAAATGACAGTTCAACAGCTTCAAGATGATGCAAAGAGAAACATAAGATTAATAGGCATCACTGGGGATTTAGCTCAGTGGCATAAGTGCCTGCCTGGAAAGCGTGAGGTTGTGAGTTCAATCCCTGGTACCAGTAGGCATCAATGAAGATGCAGGAATAAACACAAATGACATTGGTAAACTATTCACAGAAATAATAGCAGAAAATTTCCTAGATATGGGAAAATAATTGGATATACAGATAACTGAGGTATAAAGAATGCCAGTCATAACCAAAATAAATCTACATCCAGACATATAATAATTAAGATCACAGAAATCCAACATAAAAACAGAATAATAAAAGCTGTTAGAGAAAAGACACAACTCACTTATCAAGGAAAGCCTATTAGAATCACGGCAGACTTAGCACAAACCCTCAAGTCAAAAATGAGCTTGGAGCAAAATATTTTAAGCCCAGAAAGAAAACAACTTTCAACCCAGATTGATGTACACTGCAAAACTTTCTTTGAAAATTAATGGAGAATTAAGATATTTCCATGACAAAGAGCAACTGAAGAAATTCATGCCCACCAAACCAACCCTAGAAAGAATACTGAAACACATACTAAATAGAGGTTAAAAATGACTACAATTTCCAGAACAATAACAGAAAGATAATACTAGACAGGGCAAGCAGTTAAACAAGGGGGAAAAGCAGTAAACCAACAACAGGAAAATAACATGACAAAGTTGAGCCAGTATATATCAGTTATATCCATCAATGTAAATGGCCTCAACTCACCAATTAAAGGTAATAGATTGACAGAATGAATCAAGAAACAGGATCCAATAATATGTTGTATATAGGAAACATATCCAACTCAAAGAGAAACTAATAGACTAAATGATAAAGGATGGAAAACAATATTCCATACAACAGGAAGCCAGAAAAAAGCAAGGGTAGTTATTCTGTTTGCAGACAATGTGAGCTTCAAACCAAAAATGATCAAAAGAGATAAGGAAGGTCACTACATGCTTGTTAGTGGAAAAATTCAAGAGGAAGAGCTAAAACTCATAAATATGTATGCACCAAATATGGGAGCACCCAAGTATATAAGACATTATTAATAGACATAAAAAATCAAATATGCAATAACACAATTGTAATAGGGGACTTTAATACCCCATTGGCACAAAGAGATAGATTAACTAGACAAAATTTGGCAAAGAAATAACAGAATTGAATCAAACCTGGAAACAAATGGACTTAGTAGATGTTTGCAGAGTGTTCCACACAACCACATCAGAATACACATTCTTCTCAGCTGCACATGGGACATTCTCTAAAATAGATCATATATAGAACATTCTTAAGTAAATGCAAAGAGATTGAAATTATCTCATGCATATTGTCTGACAGTAGTGCACTGAAATTGGAAATTAATGGCAAAATAACCTGCAAAACCTACATAAACACATGGAAATTGAATACCAACCTCTTGTACAACCAATGGGCCACAGGTGAAATTAAGGAAGAAATTAAGCAACACCTAAAATTCAGTGAAAATGCAGATACAACATACTGAAACCTGTGGGATGCAATGAAAGTGGCCCTAGGAGGGAAATATATGGCAATGAATTGTCACATCAGGAAAACAGAATGAGCACAAATAAACAAGCTAATGCTACACCTCAAGCTTCTAGAAGAACACGTCAAGCCCAAAGCTCATAGAAGAGACAAAATTATAAAGGTTCGAGCATAAATTAATGCAATTGAGGCTAAGAAAACAATACAAAAAATTAATCAATCAAAGAGCTGGTTCTTTGAGAGAATAAATAAATCGATAAACCTCTAGCCAAACTTATCAAGGAAAAGAAAGAAAAAACTCGAATTCACACAATAAAGACTGAAAAGGGAGAAATTACTACAGATCCCATGGAAATTCAGAAGATCATGAATACCTGCTTTGAAAGTCTTTACTCACATAAGATGGAAAACAAAGAGGAAGTGGACAGCTTTCTAGAAACATATGAACTACCAAAGCTCAATCAAGAAGATATAACAATTTTGAATAACCCAGTATCAGCTTCTGAAATTGAAAATGTGATTAAAAACTTACCAATAAAGAAAAGTCCAGGTCCTGACGGATTCACAGCTGAACTTTATAAGAAATTTAGACAAGATTTAATGCCAATATTCCTCAAACCCTTCAATGAAATTGGAAGGGAGGCAATTCCTCCTAATTCATTCCTGCAGGGAAGTATTACTCTGATATCAAAACCAGAGAAAGACTCAACCAAAAAGAACTATAGGCCAAACATCAATACAAAAATTCTCAAGAAAATACTGGCAAATAGAATGCAGTAAATCATCAAGATTATACATCATGACCAAATGGGATTTATCTCAGGAATGCAGGGATGGTTTAACATATGCAAACCAATAAATGTAATACACCACATCGGCAGAGCTACAGACAAAAATCACATGATCATCTCAATAGATGCAGAAAAAGGATTTGATAAAGTCCAATACTTGTTCATGTTAAAAACCCTACAGAAACTTGGAATAGATGGTATGTACCTCAATCTGATAAAAGCCATCTATGACAAACCAACAGCCAACATTATTCTAAATGGACAAAACCTGAAAGCCTTCACTCTAAAATCAGGAACAAGACAATGATGTCCACTATTACCACTCTTATTCAATATAGTTCTGGACACATTAGCCAGAGCTGTTATATAATATAGAGAGAGAAATAAAAGGAATAAGAAAAGGAAAGAAAGAAGTTAAATTATCACTATTTGTAGATAACATAATATTCTACATAGAAGTTCCCAAAACTCTATCAAAAGACTACTAGAGTTACTAAGCAAATTCAGCAGTGTAAAACGATACAAAGCCAACACTCAAAACTTAATAGCATTCCTGTACAAAAACAACAAACTCACTGAGAGAGAAATTATGAAAATGACACCTTTCTCAGTAGTATCCAAAACAATGAAATACTTAGGAATCTACCTAACAAAGGATGCAAAAAACCTCTATCTTGAAAACTATAGTATTCTATAAAAAGAGATTGAAAAGGATGTCAGAAAATGGAAAGATACCCTTGCTCTTGGTTAGGAAAAACCAACACCGTGAAAATGGCCATACTCCCAAAACTGTTACACAGATTTAATGCAATCTCAATCAAAATACCATTAACATACCTTACACATCTAGAGAAGACATTCCTAAAATTCATTTGGAAACAGAAGAGACCTAGAATAGCAAAGCCAATCAAGGGCAACAAAGGCAAGGCAGGAGGCATCACAATCCATGACTTGAAATTATACTACACAGCTACTGTGATAAAATAGGCATGGTACTGGCAAAAAACAGACCTGAGGATCAAAGGAACAGATTAGAAGATGCAGACACAACTACAAAGACACTTAACCACCTTATCTTTGATAAAATGGCTAAACATGTTCACTGGAAACAAGATAGTCTCTTTAATAAATGGTACTAGAAAAATTGGCTTTCCACATGCTGAAGACTGAAACTAGACTCATGTTTATCACCATGCACTAAAGTCAAAATGGATCAAAGATCTAAATATTAAAACAGAAACACTAAATCTACTGGAGGACAAAGTAGGTAGAAATCTTGAAGACATGGGGATAGGCAAAGAGTTCATGAACAAAATGCAAACTGCATGGGAAGTCCTTCAAAGAATCAACAACTGTTATCTCTTCTTATTAAAAAGTTTTTGTACTTCAAAAGAAATCACCCACAGAGTGAAAAGAAAGCCCATAGAGTGAGAAAGAATTTTATCCAGCTGTCCATTGCACAAAGGACTTATATCTGAAAGACATCAGGCCCCCAAAATTCAAAGACACAGTCCAAAAATGGGTATCTGAGATGAACACGCACTTCTCAGAAGAAATACAAATGGCAAATAAATACATGAAGACATACTCAACTTCACTGGTCATTCAAGAAATGCAAATTAAAACAATATTGAGATTCCATCTCACTCCAGAAAGAATAGCTGCCATCAAGAAATCAACTGATACAAATGTTGGCAGGGCTGTGGAGATAAAGGAACACTTCTCTACTGTGGGTGGGAGTGTACACTGGTGCAACCACTGTGGAAATCAGTTTGAAGATTCCTGAAAAAACTAGGATTGGAAGTGCCATTTAATCCAGCTATTCCCCTTTTGGGTATTTTCCCAGAAAAATTCAAAATGTCATGCCAGAACTGTTAACAGTCTCACTGTCTGAATATCTACTTTTATGTGTTGGAATAAAATGAGAGTATCAGCTAAAAATTATTATTGTTGAAACGACACAGAAAGCACTTAGAAATGTGAACATCTGAAAGTGCTCTGCACAAGAGCTACCATGTAAAATGGGCCTGAGAAGTAGACAAAATTCCAATAAATAATGGATAAAAGCAAGGGTTCAAGGAGGCTGTTTATCATGTGCAATGAAATGGAGACAGAAAAGTGTGATTTCACTTCCATGACTTGAAACTGTATGTGTATGTGTAGTGGAATAACATATTTTAAACTTTTCTTCTCCCTGAGTACTTAGGTATTCCCTTTTCCTCCTGGTGTAATCAAATTTTTAAAAGTTGCTTTTTGCTTTCTTTTCTAATTGCCCTGCATCAATAGAAAGGAGCACAGAAGCCACATTGAGAAAATGTGCCCCCAAATAGACACTCAATAAATATTTGCTCTATAAACGAATAAAAGGATGAATTTCTTTCCCATCTCTCCCCTCCTATCCCTTTCCAATCTTTTTACTTCAGTCCCTGAGAAATCAGAGGCTCAAATGTCTTAGAAGTGGGAACGTGGTTCAGAATTTATTTTAAAGCAAAACCTCTTAGCTCTCTGTTCTGCGAAGAAGTACTTAATTGTGGCTGCTTCAGGTTATGCTAAGGAGCACCTTTTCATTCAGAGGTACTTCGTGGAGCTGAGAGAGTTTTCAGTTCATCCCATCTCTTCCCTGCATCACTGCCTGTGGCTACTGAAGGGATAGTTCAGGGTGCTGCAGTGAAAGCAGGCTAGCCAAAGGGGAAAACAAAGGCAATTGTCTTGGGAGTATTCTCGTCCATTCACTTCAGGAAAAAGAGACCTCATGCTTCTGGGGTTGCAAAGTTACTCTCATCTGCAATCTTATGTGATCAGGTTGACTTCACATCCTTCATACTCCTGATAGGATTATTCTACACTATCTTGATATAGCAGATCCACACGGCATTTTTCAAAGTATTTTTTAAAAGACACTATTAGCAGTTTTTATATTTAAAAAATATTTTTGTTTGCTTTTATTTTTCCACTAAAATGTTTTTGAATAGACCTAAACAAATTCCAAAAAGAATGAATTTGAGGAGTTACAGACCTTGCTGATGATTATCGGTAAGCTCAGAGTTCATGTCAAGGTTCCTGTCCTGCCAACATGTCCCGGTGTTGCCAGGGAAGGCATTTGCTGTTTGCCCTCATCTCTGTGGGGTTCTCATCAAGCACCACTGAGTATAGCTTATTCCTCCATTTCCTTTTCAAACAACTCTGAGGATGGGAGTGGATGCATTGCCAGGTTTCCCTGGTCTAAATGCCACACTCAAACCATTGCAGCGCAAGCCATCCTTCCACGTTATACTTTGGCACATGTTATTGGTTTCCGCAGGTACTTTCATGCCTTGTTAGGAGGCAGAATTTTAGAAAGGCATCATACTGCTTTTAAACACCTTTTGTGCTTCACAGAGTCATCATAACAATCACCCAAACTGACAGTCAGGAAAATTTCAACTTTAATGTGCTTAGCAGTCATGGAGGATAATACAGTCAGACTAGAGCTTCTGAATAAGGTATAATGGTTTTGTTACAACCCTGTATTACTCGTCTCAGAAAAAAAATACAACAGCTAATCCATAACAAGACAGTCTGTTGGACAAGAAAAATGAAGCATAATTAAAAGATCTATCTTTGAAGAAAGGGTGTGTGTGTGTGTGTGTGTGTGTGTGTGTGTCCTCACTATGAAAAATTCTGGGATAAATATTTCAATCATACTTTGTTGCTTATTTGCAAACATGACAAATAGCATGCTGGGCTTCCTTCTATAACCCAAATTACTGTATTTTATGTTAATAGGAAATGTAGCAGAAAATTGACCATCTATTTTGAAATCCAGAGCTACATTATTAAAGTCAGAAACATTCATTGCCAAGATAAGAATGCAAATATATGCACCAGATTTTCTCTCGTTTAGTCCACAGGACATCTAGTGGTAGGCTATGCGGTAGCAGCAACTAGCTGAGGCTCGGTGGCTGTTCCCATTACCAATACCTTCCTTTACTGATGCCAATCTTGTTTCTATTACATGCTGGGAAAACAGAAAACTGACCATCTGTCCAAGTTGCAAAGTGTTTTATGCAAAATAAGTACAAGATGATTAATCAGATTTAAACACTCACACGGCATCTCTGTAATTTGAATGGAAAGAAGGCTTCAAAAGAAATTTAGATATAAGCTACGATTATTGCTAAAACAAGTAGTTCTCAGTTTAAATAATGCTATATTATTCTCATACATAGCTTCTTATCCTGGACATCGTGATGGATTTTATAAGTCCTTCTATTTTTCTTTATGTTTTTCCAAACATTCTAATCATATTCAGGCCTGATTATTTTTATTAACATAAAATGATAAATACATTTTATGCAATCATTCCCTAATTATTAGAATTTTGCCTTCAAATATTCTCAAATATGACATTTTAATTTTATTTCCAACATGCATTTCCACTATGTAACACATGAATGGATACAAGAACTCTGAGAAGTGAATAACATGTTCAGCAAACAATAACTAAAAGGCAGAACATTTTTCTCTATGTAAATGGCAAGAATTCAATTTTCCAAATCAATTTTAAAAAAATCAATATGATTGCATTCTTTTAAAAGCTATTTAAACTAATGTATAAAATAACTATGGGCGCGAACTTTTATGATGTGACTGTTAGTAGGTTAATTAGGTAATAATGAATGAGATGCCATGGGTTAGCATAGAGTTAGCACAACAGGATTTGTTTCAGCACGAAACAAAGTTGAGTGTTAAAAATTTAATCTCTAGTGCTAATATGCACGGGTATACCTTGTTAATTATTGTGGAAGCATTCCACCTCTGAACAGATTAACAATGGACAATTCAGAAACAGATTATGTTTTATAGTTGTCCGTGCATAATACTTAGACAAAGAAAATAAGAAATGGTCTCATATTACAATATTTACAACTGATTCTTAACTATTCATGCTAAGGACGTATGATGAAGAAGTATGCTAAGAAAATGATGCAGCATGTTCATATGATACTTAGAAATCAATTGTAAATATTGTAACATGGAACACTGATCTAGATAATTTTTTATTTTAAAATTTATTTTATTTTAAAACAAAAATTCCAAATTTATGAATAAAACCGTATGTTTATTACTATGTTTCCTTTTTATAGGTTTTGGTATCCATAGTTGGAATTACATTAGAGACACAGGTTTGTAGAAATAGTGTGGAATTTATATTTCATAAATAAAATTACTGAAGAAGATTTCATGGGATTTTTATACAGTTCACATCTATACAACAAAAATTATAGTACAATGAAAAGTTTCTGTACTTCAAAAGAAATCACCAACAGAGTGAAAAGAAAACCCACAGAATGGGATTTTCTGTGGGTTAGCCAGCAACCCTTCAGACAAAGGACTTATATCAAGAACATATAAAGAATTGAAAAACATCAAACCCCCCAAATTCAAAGGCCCTCTCTAAAAATGGGCATCTGAGATGAACACACAGTTCTCAGATGAAGATATACAAATGGCAAATAAATACACGAAGAAATGTTCACCATCACTGGTCATTCGAGAAATGCAAATTAAAACCACATTGAGATATCATCTCACACCAGAAAGAATAGCTGCCATCAAGAAATCAACTGATAACAAATGTTGGTGAGGCTGCGGGGAAAAAGGAACACTGCTCCACTGTTGGTGGGAGTGTAGATTGGTGCAACCACTATGGAAATCAGTATGGAGAATTCTCAGAAGACTAGGATTGGAAGCTCCATTCAACCCAGCTATTCCCCTCCTGGGAATTTTCCCAGACAAACTGAAAAGGTCATATCACAGTGATATATGTGTACCCATGTTCATAGAAGCACAATTTGTAATAGCTAAATCTTGGAAACAACCAAGATGCCCATCAACTGCAGAGTGGATGAAAAAGATGTGGTATTTTTATACAATGGAATATTACTCAGCTATGAAGAAGGTTGATCTTGAGGCCTTCATAGGGAAGCAAAGACAACTTGAGACTATCCTCATTAGTTAAATAAATAAGAATCATATTTATAAATATCACATTGTATCTCTAGTGTAAAAAGTAATAAGAAATGTAGAGTAATAAAACCCAGTATGTATAATTGCTACTGTAAAAAAGAGAGGAAAAAGAAAGTGCTCTAAAGGATATAACTACATGTATGTCTAAGTGTTAAGATGAATGACCATATTACTGTTTTTGTTAGATCATGGAGCAGAACTGTTAACAATCTCATTGTTTGAATGTGTACTTTGTATGTTTTAACTTTGTAACTTGAACAACTATTTCCAAGATGACAATAGGTAGATTATCAAGTAATGATTTCTTAGTGTTTTTTGTTCTTTTCTTTTTTTTTTCCCTTGGAATTTTGTATTGTTGCTGCCCTTTTTTCTTTTTTGTTTTGTTTTCTCTTTAAATAAAATTTAAAAAAATTATAGTACAACTAGTTTGATTTTACGCTTTGTTATTTGTCACTTGAATTTGGAATTAGCAGTCAAATTTGAAACCATTATATGAAACAATTTGTTTTATTGGAGATTGAATAATTGCTTATTCTTTCATTTTGTAACAGTTAAAATACTGAGTTTTGCACATTCATTTTCTATTATAAATTAACAAAATATTTTGCAGCAGGATGATTTCTAAGAAATGTTTAATTACACTGCTATATATATATATATATATATATATATATATTCTATAATGTAACAAGTAATACTAGTGAATATGAGTCAGGGTACTAGGAAGCCCAACAAACAGTACAACTCATTCAAAACCAATCAAGAGATAGGCACATGGATTGGGCAGATTTATTTAACAATTTTAGAAGTTTTTTTTAACTGACAAACTTTTAGTGAGGAGAGCTTTTGGCATGATGAGTTTGCTAAGATTTTCCTCCAGATTACCTAGATATGTCTACTTAATCACAAAGGCCTTACTTCCCTATGTGTATACCTCTGTCTGGTGAAGCAGGGCCTGTCTTGCTAAGTTTACCACTTGGCCAAGAGAGCAGGCAGGAGTATACTTGCCTTACAATAAGGTACAACTGAAGAATAGAGATGGTAGTGCTAGACAAAGTGGCACTGCTTGGTACTTTTTGGAAACTTACCAGTCAGCCTCTTCCAGGGTAGCTGTTAGGATTGAACAGTGTCCCACCTTTCAAATGCATATGTTGAATTCTTAACTGCCAATGTAACTGGAGATCACACATCTAAAGAGATGCTTAAAGTTAAGTAAATTCCTAAGGATGAACCCTACCCCTAGAGCACTGGAGCACTTACAAAAAGAGGAAGAGACACAGGGACACCTGTACTCAGAGAACAGGCCATGTTGAAGACAGTGAGAACATATTCTTTGCAAGTCAAGGCAGAAGGTCTTTGGAGAAACATCCTTGTGGAAATTTTGATTTCGAAATTCCAGATTCCTGTAAGAAAATGTTTGGTTACTTTTCCTCTCATTGCTAGAACAAAATACCTGACACCCAGAATAAGGGAAGGAAAAGTTTACTTAGCTTACAGTTTTTGGAGGCCTCAGACCATACTCAGCTGGCTCCAGGGTGGCATGGGTGGCATGGCTAAGGCGCAGTCCTTCATGGCTGCCACAGTGACAAGAGAGGAAAGGGCAAACGGGGAAGGCATGCCTCCTTTCTCCCCTTATATCATATGCTGGTTACCTGCTCCTGGGAGGGTGCAGCACTCACACCGCTAATCCCAGCGCTAGACTACAAACCAAGCACAAATGCTAGATTCAGCTGCCTCCATGACCTCATGAGGCTTTGAGGGGACATTTAAACAAATCACAACAGAAAATAAATTCCTGTTGTCTAAGATACCCAATCTATGGTATTTTGTTGTGGCAGGCCTGGCAAATGGACGAAATACCCAGGAGTATTATTCCAATGGGGAAGCCTCTATGTGGAAGTGCTGGGGTTGGGGAATAAGTTTCACTCCGAGTTACTGTTTCTCTACTATTCAGCCTGTCTCCTGGACCATGAAGATCTCTCCAATTCAAACACTATATATTTTACTTCTTTATCTTGACAAAGTTAATTACCACTAGGTAATCAGTAAGAACTTATAACTTAATGATGCTTTTGCTTTTATAAAGTTGCCTGTCTTATAATTTTAATTTTCTTTTTCTAAATTTTATGACCACTTTCATTTGTGCAAGAATCTCTACCTATATGAGGGAACGTTGATGATTGTATGTTTATAGTATGTCTCTTTTAAAGATATGATATTTCAAATAAAAAACTTACAAAGTGAAAATTACATAGTTTCACTGCAGTTACCAAGAAATTATAGGTGCTTATTGTTCTGTGTTCCATCAATGACTGGAGCCCATTTACATTCCTTAAAGAAGTTTTAATTTTGAAATATTTTTAGATTTAAAAAAATTACAAATATGATACATACAGCTCCCATATTTCCCTCACTAGATTTTCCTAATTTTAATGTAGTATATATCCAACAGGAATCTGGAAATTAAGACTAGTGAAGTCTATTGATAAGCCTATATACCTGTCTAGAATTTTGCCAGCTGTCCCACTGCTCTTCCTCTTCTGGACACATTTAGTTTAACTGCCTTTAATTTCCTGCAGTCATGAAAATTGCTCACTTTGTGTCTTTCATAACTTTATGCCTTTTAAGATTACTGGTTATATTAGGCACTTTCCTGTTGCTAGACAAAATATCCGACAGCACAACTCAAAGGAAGAGGGGTTTACTTTACTCAGGATTTCAGGGGATTCAATCCATGGATGACTGGTTCTAAAGCAGTGATATGGCAGAAGAGTATGGTGGAGTACGATTGCTCGCTCATGGTGGGCAGGAGGCAGAGCAGCAGAATAGTGCTGGAGAGGAAAAGACCAGCGACTAGATGTAGTATTCAGGGTTATACCTCCATGACCCACACAGACACACCCACAAGTGTGCTTACTAAACCCAAAGCTAATAAAATTAATAATTAATTCAACTGTCACACTGATCAATCATGTTGTAAAACCTCACAATTTCTATTTGAGGTTTTCTCTTAATTAGACTGAGATTAGACATTTTTTACTATAATACCTCAAGCAATATAATATTCTCAGTTCATCATATCACAACATCAATGTTATTATTACTGGTGATTATGAATTGGACTACTTGGCTTAGGTGGTGTCTGCCAGATTTCTCCATTGTAAAGTTACTATTTTCCTCTTTCTAATTAATAAATTCTTGTGGGAAAACATTGTTTGACTATGTAGGTATTCTGTTCTTCAGCACACTTTTGTCCACTAATTTTAGCAACTTTTGATGATTCTGGCCTACAACAATTATTTTTTTAACAATTATTTTTGTGGTGTTTGCCCCGTGGTAACTTTCCTACCATAATTCCCTTTAATTTATTAATTATATCTCTATAGTAAGAAGCAAAACCATTTGCTTTCATTTACTTATGTATTTGTTTATATTGTAGATATAAGTATATATTATTGGATTTTTTTTATCATACTCTTTGTAGTATTGGAATTTATTTATAGTAAGAACCCAATTGAAAAGCATCAAATAGTTTCAAAATACAAATTATGAGTTGATTAAAATCACTATTCTAGAATCAGTTTATATTAGATTTGAAATGATGAAGCTGGTATGAGCTGATGCGTGTATGTTATTGCTTTTAAAAATGAAAGTAGTACAAGGTGATCTATGCGCTCAGGAGTTAGCATAATAACTGGAAAGACAGATACTGCAAAAGGAACAATATTACATTTATATATTAGTTTAAGACCTCAATAGAAGGCAAAACAGGAGAAAATATTTATTTGATTATGAAATGAAGTGCCTCGGCATCAAGGGTGGCGAGAAGATAAGGCCTTCGTGCATTCTACCAAAAGTGCACCACCAAGGAGCTGGGGTGCAAAGGTTTCTACCATGCTACTGTGACATGAAAGAAAATTATACAACAAATATCATATTTTCCTGGAAAAAGGACTATACACCTCTTTATACCTTCTTCTCTGTCACTATGCTCCTTGAGTACATTTTAAGCTATTATTTAAACATAAAAATACAAAAAGTCAATAAACTTGTATAAACTCTCATAATCTGCCTCAATTTTGGAAATCAGCATCTTTTGGGAAGAATCTTCAACTCCTTAATGCACACTGTTGTTTTCTGTCTTACTGTCCCTAGTGTTCATTAATGTATGCATCTGTTTTAGATTCCCCCTAGGTAACTGGAATTCTCTCTCCTCTAGAAGTCATCCTCCTCACTCAAGGCCATTGCACTGCCCTATGTAATGCAATACTTTCACATCTAGATGTGGAACTGTGTCTGGCGTACTGCAGGTGCTTGGTAAATGTGTGTTAAATGAATGCAGAGTTGAATAATAAAACATTTTTCAGATAACTCCAACTCTCTTTCCAACACCATATTTCACCATATTGCCATGAATTACCAATATTGCACATCATCGTTTTGACCTGAGATGCTTTTCCCTAGACCTTCTGCTCATGTCATTGAGATCTGTTCATTCTGTTAAATGCTAATTTTATGTAATATTTGGCATATGACCAAGGTACTTAACGTATTGAGGGTGAAAAAATGTCAGTTTCCTTTTGAGACCACTCTGAATTGTATTAAATCTGCTGCTGCATTTAATACTTTGAACTCTGCCTGGGAGGGATAAATAAGTCAATAAATATGTGTACTATATTTTGTAAAAATGCTGTGTCCTAAAACATTCTGTTCTAACAGTAAAGTTTTGTCATTTTAAATTTAAGTATCATTGAGTCTGCCTCAAGGAGTATTGTTTTACCAAGTAGTAAAAGTCTCTTCTAATTAAAAAAAAAACCCTTTAATATATGAGTTTAATATATGTGGGAATATTCTAGGTTTTCTTAAAATGAGATCTCCTAAATTGAAAATATTATTTGAAATATTTCACTGAGTAAAAATCATAATGCAGAAAAATTTTCATGAGCCCAATCAAGGGACTTTTGGAGACACTGGGTTAATTGGAAAGTTAAGTTTCAAAGAATCTCATTAGAGACAAATTAAGGATTTAAAATGAAACTCTGCAGTCTCCATTTGTACAAAACATCTTATTGTGGGTTACTTGAGTTATTTTTCCTTAAAACTAATGATTTATTTCTTTGTCTCCATGAAGAAATAAAATGTAACACAAAAATATTAAACAACCCTGTTGTACCTCATGGAAAAAAAATAAGTAAATGTATTTGGAAATGAAGTATTTTCCACTAGTGACCCAGCATTTACTTCAGGTTATTATATATACTACTGAAGTCAGTTAAAAAAAAAAACCCTAAAGAAGCAAGTGTCCATGATCAATTACATGGTTTTGTTACAGAGTCTTTGAGCTAATGTGTTAGCACATTCATTAGAGTAACAGTATGAAGATTTTCTCTGCAGTTTATGACAAGACCAGGTTTAAAAAAGTTCAGACTCTCCTCCTGAAATACTGTACATGGCTCTATTCCTATGTATAAGCAGAAAGGTCTGAAAATTCCTCTCTAGTATGTTGTCTTTGTAGAGTTGCACCTTTTAATCTAACGAATATCATGGCAAATCCACACAGCAAGAAAAAAATCTATTTAAAACATCTTAATAGTGGGGTATAAGTAGGTCTGAATTGTTTAAGAATTAGAAGCCATATTGTTTGCTTGACACATGAATGAAAGTTTGTACTTAAGTACTATATTTTCATAAAGACACAATTCCTGTATTTACTTATCTCTTAGAAGCCTGAACAGTATCCTTGGAGTCCACAAGTCTCCTTCTTATCTAATGGCATCTCAAGTAACTGTTTATACTATTCTGGGAGGGTGAGTGAGCGGTAGGTGCGAAGGTGCTTTTGAATAAGTCAAACAAAGTACAAATGACATTGGCAATTTGTATCATCTTATTCTCTACATCCCTTCTTCTTTCCAGGCCACCTTGGGATAAGCTATTATTGCAATGAATACCAAACAAGAATTATAAGAATAACAAAAGGAGAATATATATATTTGATAATTAGAAAAGACATATATGCCATTTAAATATATACATGTATGTCTTCATAAATTTTTGTGTATTGCATGTGGTATGGGTGTGTGTGTGTGTGTGTGTGTGTGTGTGTGTAGGTATGGACTACTGGAAAGGACATAGGATATGATACCAAAAATTTTGGTCTCAATCTTATGTCTGTCACTTATAAACCAGGTCACTCCCACATAAGTGACTTCGAGCTCTCAGTCCTATAATGCTATGTGAAATTAGCAGTATTATGTTGATCCCAGAATGTATTTTGTGACATATTTCAAAGAATCCAATGGCATTTTATATATGAAAGAACTTTGTCAGGTGTAGAGCACTTATTCAGTGTAAGTTAACATTCATATGCAACTATACTGTGCCATCCTAAAAATATGTACAAGATACAATCCTCAGTCTCTCCTTCAAGAAATTTAACCAAATTGGGAGTACAAGCTGAGGGGAACAGTCGGATAAACAGAAACTTATATGCAGAATGATAAGCCTGATATTAAACTCATCTTGCAACACATTATTTTGGAAATAAGACAAGGGGCTTTACTGGGGAAGGAGGTCTAAAAAGCTTGAAGGAGATGCGTCCCATTCTGGAGAGTGAGAAAGAGCTACAAGAGTAAAGTAGGGAGAGTAGGAGGACAGGATGCATTGCAGACAGAAACAGAGAGGGAAGGCCCCACCTGTGTGTCCTGTGTAGGGACTCAGTAATGCTTCATAACTGTGGGACAGTTAGTGGTAAAGAGAGGCACAAAGTTATATGACAAGCAAGGAACTGCTCAGAGTGAGCTTAGCCAAGATGAATGGGGACCATGGCAGGATTGCAAGCAGGAGATGTGTGTGGACAGATTTCTATTTTAGACAAACTGTTGTTATGAAGCATATGGTAGAGTTAAGGAGCATATGACAGAAGGAAGAAAGGCCCGTGAAGAGTCTGGTGTCAGTGTATATCGAGGTTTCTGAGCTGTGGCACTATTAACACTTACTTCTTTTTTGGGCTTGGGGAAGGCTATTGTGCACAACAAGGAATTTTTTTTTTTGTATCACTACTATCTACCCATTTATATAGTACTCAGCCCCTGCCTCCAGATGTGATTTCAGATGCTCAAATATCTCCTGGGGAGCAATTGCCTTGATAAAAAAGCATTGGTCTGGAAGGGTCACTCTAGCACCTGGTAGCAGGACTAAAGAATAGGTGACACATTGCTAGAAGAGTTTGTGATATAAAAATGAACAGTTCTTAGTGACAGATTTGGTGGAAAGGAAGAGAAAGGAAGATATCAAGAATAATTCACAGACATCTGGTTTTGCTGACTGAGTGGAGGGAGGTTCTGGCTCCAGCTGAGATGCACAGTGAAAGGCGATGGGCACCCAAGTGCACATGGCAACAAGCAGGCCACTAGGATTCTTTCTTGCACTCAGCACCGGTATTTTTCAGACATCAAAACTATGTATCTTTTATGTGAAGTAGATGGTGGTGAGGGGGGCATACTAGGGTAAGGAGAGAGGCAGACAATAAAGAAATAGCTCTGTTTCATAGATAGAGACACTAGGCTTCTGAAAGTCTATGAAATTGCCCAGTCCTTGAAAGCAAAAGAGACAAAGGTCCTTGAATAAGTTTCCCCATTTGAGCAATGGTGATATGTTTAGTTAGATTAGGGAAAGAATTTTCAAGAATAAAGTGAGGAAAATGACTCATCAGTGAGTTAAATATAAATCTAAACTATATTAACTTTAGTTTGTCTTTCATTTGTTTGTTTGCTTTATGGGTTTGGTTAAGAAGAGGAGAAAAGGGATTAATGGTAATAAAAGAGGTCTTGAGAGATATATTTTCCTCAAAATGTGAGAGATTTGGATTTGTTTGTTAAGGGATATGGTGGGAAAATTTGAGGATCCCCAAGAATCCCAAGAACAGGGCAGATATGAAGAAACAAATGAATTTTTCCTGGAGTGGGGAGGGAGACTTTTCCTCTAAGCATAAAGAGAAAAAAGAGAAGAGAGAGATATATGTCATTACTATATTGAAATTTGTAGGTAGGCATTCTGGAAGTTGAGACAGATTATGACTGATGGTTTAATTTCTGTGATGAAGAAAGACTCTGTTCATTAGCAAAATGGAACTTATGACAATGCCTGAGGAAGGGAATTAAGGAGGAATCACCAACAACAATTAAAAAGAGGTAGGGCAGAATTGCATTGAGAGGATCTGAATTTATAGTTGTTTTTCCTTCTCAAGAAACAAACTGATGCTAAATACAGAAGAATAGAAAGTACATATAACAGCCTTTGTCTATTTTCTGTTGCCCTAGCAAAGTATCCGAGACTCTTTTACATTCCTATAAAGAAAAGAGGTTTGTTGGCTTATGATTCTGGTGGCCAGAAGGTTCAGACAGTATAACACTATTCCCCTGGCGGTGGCCCAACATGACAAAAAAGAAAAGAGAGAGAGAGAGAGAGAGAGAGAGAGAGAGAGAGAGAGAGAATGAAGCATCCATGTGCAGAAAGGGACAGTCATCTAGAGTGGTCTTGCTTTATCACAGCCTGCTTCACTGAAAACTAACTGATTCTAAGAGACCAGCATCAATTCCTTCTGAAGGTAATACCCCTGTGGTGGTGCCCCCGTAGACTAGGCCCCATCTCAGAATGGTTCCAGTACTTTCTCATGATGCCATTTTTAGGATCAAACCTCTAACACTTGAAACTTTGAGTGACAAACCATATCCAAACCACATCAGACAGCGATGTGAATTGGGTTTTAGTATGTGGATCTGATGGAAGTGCTAGAGGATGCTGGTGAAGTATTGATTCTGATAATCAATCATCAGGTTCAGGGTGGAACAAAAAGAAGATAGCTTAAATTTACTAGCTATTAGTGATTGGAATCTGGGCAGGTTTCTAAAGACATGTAAAGTTTCTGACCTGGTGTCTGGTGCATGGTAAGTCCTCAACAAAAGTTAATTTCCTGTCCCTTCTCCCTTTAGAAGAAGTAAAAAAGGCAAAGAGACCAGCACCACTGAACTTGAGCAAGTGACATATCTTGTGCTTTAGTTTATTTGTAAAATGAGCATCATCATCATAATTTTGCTACCTTTCACGTTTCAGGTAATCATTGTGAGTTGTAAAATAATCAATGTGAAATAGCAACTAGTGGAGGAAAAAAAGATGGCAGACCAGTAGGTAGCAGGAGAGGGACCCTCTCTGAGAGAGACAGCTCAAATGCCAGAATAAAACACCCTGGAGAGACCCAAACAGAGAGAGATGGACTCTCACAACCCAGGAAAAAACTAAAGTGCAAAATACTGCTCGAATATGAGGTCCTGGGGCTACTATTAGTGAAGCGAAGATCAGCGAGCACGGCGCCCTCCTCGAGCCGCCTGAATTCCTGCCCAACCTGAACAAGCAATCTGCGCTGAAGTGACTGGCTTGAGCTGCCAGAGCGTGGAGCTGAACAGCCCTGTGTGCGGCTCACCCGGACCAGCACTGCACACGACCCACCCAGAGGCACCGTGAATTTGCACCGCAGCCATGCTGAAGTCGGAGGTCAGGGAGCCCAGCAGTTCTCAGGGACTGGCATCAACACGTAGTGAGTGATGGGAATAAGACCCTCCCATGGGAAAGGGGAAACCGACTGGATGACATGTTGGATTTGGGCAGGAGAGCCCTAACTCCATAAGGAAGTGGCTTCAGTTGGTTGCTCCCCTCGCCGAGTGGATTGGTGGACTCTGATAGGACTAGCCCGTGCCCCTGGTGGGGACCAGTGAGTCATACAAATTAATTCCCTGAGATCGGTGCACACTGAAGCAGTGAAGGCCTGCAAAGGTTGACTGGCCCGGAGGGGAGGAGCCAATGCACACTGCCTGTGGGTGAACTCTAATTTCTGATAACCTATTGAAGAGGGCTAAAGCTCTTAGCCTACGCCCTCTAGAGGAGCCTAAACCAACAAGAAAAGGGTCTGGGAATTACACTGTACACTTGTATAGAAGGAACCAAAAACATGACGAAAGGGAAAAATAAGAAAAACACCCCAGTCCCCAACCATGAGAACATTGATCCAGGAGAGGTAAATACAAAAGAGATTGAGGGCAGCAAAAATGTAACAAACACAGTGTTAGTGGACATAAAGAGATATCTTCAGGACCTCATAAGCGGGACCAAAACTGAAATATTAATTCATATTAAACAAAAGATAAGTAGATTAATAAAAGAAGGGCTAGGCACTTCTCAAGAAGACACAGACAGAAGAATGGAGGAACATAAAAGGAGAGAAAAATTTAATGAAGAATTCAGAAAAAAACTAGAATTCATGAAGCAGATTCAAAGAGATTATTAGGAAACTAAAGACTCCATAGAAAGCTGGCAAAACTGCTTGAAAGAAACCAAAGATAGACTATCAAAAATTAAACACAAGCTTGCAATGTGGGGTCATGAAAGGGAAGATCTCTTAAAAATAACAAGGGAGCAGGCAGTAAAGATACAAAGACTGGAAGATGACAAGAGGATCTATAACTTAAGAATAAAGTATGTGAATGAAGAAGCAGGAATCAAAACAGAGGAATTAGAAAGGCTATTCACAGAAATTATTAAGGAAAATTTCCCAAGCATAGAAAAAAGAAATGATATGCAGATGTATGAAGCATACAGAACTCCAGCCACCTACAACCAAAACAGAGCTACACCCAGACACATAATAATCAAGATCCCAGAAATTCAATCTAAGAACAGAATATTAAAAGCCATCAGAGAAAAGAAACAGATCACCTATAAAGGAAAACCCATCAAAATCACGGCAGACTTCTTGACACAGACTTCTTGACTTCTTGACCATCAGGTCAAGAAGAGCTTGGAGTGAAGTAATTCAAGCACTGAAGGAGAACAATCTGCAGCCCAGATTGATGTATCCTGCAAAACTCTCTCTAGAAATTAATGGAGAAACAAGATGCTTCCATGACAAAGAGGAACTAGGAGAATTTGTGACCACCAGTCCAACCCTACAAAAAATACTGAAGGACATTCTAGGGAGAGAGAACAAGAATACGAGCATTTCAGGAACAGTGGCAGAGAGGCCT
>PVJX010024695.1:0-27780 GCA_004027295.1 Dolichotis patagonum | reverse complement strand
TTTCATTGAGGCGGTTTTTACAGCTTTCAATAGAATTTTTGATTTCCTGTATATCTCTTTGAATCTGCTTTATGCATTCTGTTTGTTTCTTATATTGTTCTTTGAGGGATTCTATCTGTTTGCTTTGTTCCTCTAATTTTTTAGCTGTGTTTTCACTAGATGCGTTCACTATTTCTTTCACTATTTTTATCAATTCTTCCTTTACCTGGGCAAGTATTTCTGGTTTGAATTTCTCCATAGCTTTACCTATTTGCATATTTATTTCATTTGATATCATTTCAGACATTTCAGTTGTATGGCTTCTTTTTTCTTCCATGTACATGGCTTCTAAGCTTTCTTGGGGAGGTCTAGGGCTTTGAGCCTGCCTTTTGGTCTTTCTTTTTGTCATTTTTCTATATTTCCTTACTTTGAGCGGTGTTCCAAAGCTTTCTCTGCATGTGTGGTGAATTACCTCTTACACCCTCAGTTCCTGGAGGGGCAGTGGCTCCCCCACAGGCTCTTGGCCTCCTCTCAGGGTTCTAACTCCCCTCTGTGGGCTCATGGCTCCCTAATTTGTAAGGCGAATGCTGGGTGTGGTCACCCCAGAGCCTGTGGAATCTGAGGCAGGCCAGGCCACCGTGCTTTGTCCCAGGCAGGTCTCCAGGAGGTTCCCTGCGAGTGAAGGGTGGGCCTACAGGTCCCAAAGAGTCAGGCCAGAATGTTGGTTTCTGAAAAGTTCCCGGTCCCAAACAGACCTGGCCAAGATGCCAATCTCCACAGTATTCCCAATCCAAACAACCCGGGCCACTCTGTGGGTCCGAGAGGTTCGGGTCCCAAAGAGACAGGCTGAGATGCTGCTTTCTGGGAGACTTCCTGGGGGTGAAGGGCGGGGCTATGGGCCCAAACAGACCTGGCCCAGATGCAGGTCTCCAGGCAGTTTCCTGTGGATGAAGGGCATGCCTACCAGTTCCAAACAGTCGCGCTGAGATGGAGGTCTGCGCAGACTTTCAACCCAAACAGCCTGGGCCACTCTGCGGTTCCAAGAGTTCGGGTCCCAAAGAGACAGGCCGAGATGCTGCTTTCTGGGAGACTTCCTGGGGGTGAAGCGGAAGATTTTTTTTTAACACCCTCTCTAATCCCTTCGCAGTCACTGAGTTCTGTGATTGGCACAACGGTGGAGTCAGCAAGGTCAAGGAAGAAGAAGCAAATGGTGTAGAAATTTCTGATGTCCCAGTATAGAAGTAGATTTGATATAGTATAGGAAAAATCAAAACAAAAAAGAAAATTTTAAAATGAAAACCTAAACATATGGTTTTGTTCAGAAAAAAACTCTGCAAAACAAAGGAAGATTTGTGCTAATATTATTTGGACAATATTTCATGCCTGTATCTTGCCCATAATCTGAGTAACCACTATGAAGCTAACAATGCACAATATATTAATTATTGTTACTCTCCTATTAGCCTGATTTGAAACTCTGTTTTATTTTATTTGTATTTTTGTTCTACTTCTCTTTAAAATAAAACAAACAAACAAACAAACAAACAACTCCAAAGAATAGATTTTGTGACCAGGATTATTAAGCCCAAGTTTAAAAAACTATAAAACTGCATAGAGGAAAATCTCACAGGGGTAGATACCATGGAACTTCGATGCAAGCACTCAGTGCTGGCAGGTATCTGGTATGTAAAGAGAGACAGGCTAGTCTCATGAGAAAAGCCAATGGTTTTCAGACTCCTCTGGGGTGAATTCAAATTTTTTCTTCAATTTCACTAGTTTTGTGATCTCAAGTTACTTTGGCTAAGTCTTTATGATATAGGGATCACAATACCACTGACCTGATAAATTATTTTGAAGTGAGCTAACATAGTAAAACATTCAGCTGAGTGTTTAGTGGTGAGCATTCAAGGAATAACAGCTTGACCAAGATAGTACCTAACTGAGCTGTGCTTTAAATAATCATCAACTGTCAGAGTCCTCTAACTTGCACCAGTGTAACGATCACCAAGGCATTTACTACTGATTCTCAGGACCTACTTGCGTTGTGGTAAACAAGCATCCCTAAGAGAGGGGCCTGGGAGTTGGTTTAACAAGAACCTTGGGACTCCAGGCTTATTTTGGAAACACAGATGATATTAGCAAAATTCTTTATTCCCTACATCTGTGGGTCGGTCTCATATTTGAGGTTGCATAAGAATCATCTGGGAATCTGGTGAAAATACATACTCCCAGAATACCCCCTCATCAAGATTCTAGGTCTGGGATGGAGTTCAAGAAATTGCACTTTAAACAAAGTTCTTTCTGGAGAGTCTGGCACCAAGAGCTCTTAGCCCACATTATAAGAAACGTTTTCCAATACTGTTCTCCTCCCTTCACAAAAACAAGAGAACTCTGGTAATAGTCTATGGTCCTAGGGAAAGTATTCTCCAGCTTTGCCTATTTGCTATTTATTCATCTAATATATGAATTAGAATAAGTCATTGTGTGCCAAATAAATATTTTTCTCAGAACCAATTGAAATTGCTCCCATTTATACCAAACTGGTTTGAGGTTAAAGTAACTCTTTAGTCTATTGTGCATTTCATACATCAATTAAGGATTTGCATGATTGTGCCTCTGTAGGCCTTTTTAACCAGGTTGGATCACTTGCTCTGATTTAGTGCCTGAGAAGCACCTTGAAGGTAAGGACTGTACTTGCCTAAGTTAGGTGTGCTTTTGGGTGCTTTGGGGGCATTTCTCATAAGCAGAGCCCTTGAGGAAGGCATGAACAAAAGAGTTAAGAGCTGGCTGGGCACAGAATGATGTTTATGATGAGGCTTGTCAGTGCTGTCTTCATGGTTCTAGGTTCACTTGATGGGCTAAGAGGAAACAGCTGACAAATCCTTACAGTCAAGTCAAGCTATATGGATATTATGTATGTGGATTTTGTTGCATGGCATTTGACAAATCAAAGATAAATGCCCAGGCACCTGAGTAACCATGAGAAGGGCTAGGAAGATGTGCCAATATATCTGAGCTAGAAAATGCTGAGGTTTAGAAGAGAAGCAGAGAATAGCTGGGAGCTTTTCTTTTAATCCTGTGAACCTAACCATGAACTGGGAATTCATTTCACTGGGTTACAGTACAGTCATTCACCCACAGAGAGTTAAGAGCCACAAGGAAACAGGATTTAGGGTATAAGTAAACCAAAATTATGTCACTGATTTGAGAAGACATCTTGCTAAATAATTGACATCGTTCATATGTGTATTATATGTGAGCAACAGATCCATTTATTCTTCTCTTTGGAAATGGATTCAGCCTATTCTTAGAACCAACCCAGGTATTCAGTTTCATTTTTCATAATGTTCCATATTGAAACTCTACACATAGTTCTTGAAATTCATCTAAAATAAGAATTTAGGAAGCATTTCTGTTTTTATATTTAGATCTGTGATCCAATTTTATTTTAGTTTAGTGCATGGGTGATAGACACAGGTCTAGTCTTCAGCATTTAGAAAGGCAGTTTTTCCAGCACTATTTAATAAAGAGACTAGCTTTCTTCCAGTGAACATGTCTGACCTCTTCGTCAAAAATAAGGCAGCTGAGTGTGTTTGGAGTTGTTTCTGCATCTTTTAATCTGTTCCATTGATCCACAGGTCTCTTTTTCTTTCTTTCTTTCTTTCTTTCTTTCTTTCTTTCTTTCTTTCTTTCTTCTTTTTTCTTTCTTTCTTTTTCTTTCTTCTTTCTTTTTGCCAGTACTATGCTGTTTTTATCACAGTAGCTATGTAGTATAATTTCAGTTCAGGGATTGTAATTTCCCTTATACCTTGCCTTTATTGCCTAGAATTGTTTTTGCTGTTGAAGATCTCTTCTGGTTCCAAATGTATTTTAGGAATGTTTTGCCTAGATATGTGAGGTATGCTAATGGTATTTTGATTGGGATTGCATGAAACCTGTATAACAATTTTGGGAGTGGTCATTTTCACTATATTGGTTCTTACTACCCAAGGGCAAGGGATATCTATTCATTTTCTGGTGTACTCTTAGATCTCCTTTTTCAGAGTACTGTAGTTTTCAGGGTAGAGATATTTTATTTCCTTTGTTAGATTGATTCCTAAACAGAATCACTAAATCTGCTGGAAGGTAAAATACGTAGAACTCTTGAAGACAAAAATGCGGACAAGAATTTCATCAACAGAACCCTGATTGCACAGGAAATATTATAAAGAATCAATAATATCTCAATTTATTAAAAAGGTTTGCACAGCAAAAGAAATAGCTAACAGAATGAAAAGACAACCCATAGAGTGGGAAAAAATTTTAGTCAGTTGTTCCTCAGACAAATGGCTAATACCTAGAACATACAAAGAATTGAAAAAAAATCAGACCCCCAAATTTAAAGGCCCAAACTGAAAATAGACATCTGAGATTAATAGACACCTCTCAGATGAAGAAGTACAAATGGCAAACAAATATATCCAAAAATGTTCAACATCAGTGATTAGTCAAGAGAAGCAACTTAAAACAATGATGAGGTTCCACTGCACCCTAGAAAGAATGTTTATTATCAATAAATCAGGGCCAGGGATATAGCTCAGAGGCCCAGCACCTGCCTGGAAATCAACCTCTAACAAGTACTGGCAAGAATGAGGGAGAAAAGAAACCCTTCTCTACTATTGGTAGGAGTGTAGACTGGTGCAACTTCTCTGGAAATCATTGTGGAGATTCCTCAAAAAACTAGGACTACATGTCCCACTTGACCCAACTTTCCCTATTCTTGATATCTTCCAAAAGAATTAAAAGCATCATACCACAAAAGTATATGCACACCCATGTTTATAGCAGCACAGTTTATAACGGTTAAATCTTGGAAATAACCCAAATCTCCATCAACTGATGAATGACTAAAAAAGATGTGGTTTTTTTTTTGTACAATGGAGTACAACTTAGTTATAAAGAAGTATAAATTTGAGATATTTATAGATAAGTGGATGGACCTTAAGACTACACTCTTAAGATAAATTGGACAAACATATGTAAATATTGCATTCTCTCTCTGGTGTGATAAACCAAAGGTGTAAATAAGAACCAAAATGTATAATAGATATTGTGAAATAGGAAGATATTGTTCAAAAGGAAAGGGAAATTATGGAAGGTGGAAGAAGGAAAGTAAATGAAAAAACTGAGAGAAAAAGGATAAAATGGAAACAAAGTTTTGTATACAATGAGGGGAAGAGATATTGAAGAGAGGGGAATGGGGTAAAAAGGGTAGTCAAGATGTATCTTGTACAGGTACAAATTCCCTATGATTAGTGTGAGCATTATGTGTATATAAACAGTACCAATAAAGTTAATAATAAAAAGGAATCATTTATTTCTGCATATTTTTATACATGTGATATAGAATAAAAACTTATAATTTACCTCTGATAAGAACCATCACTTCCTCAGTAAAAGAGCATTTGTTTTTCCACCATAACCTCACCAGCATTTGTTATTATTTGATTTCTTAAAAATGGTCATTCTCCCTGGGGATTTAGCTCAGCAGCATAAGCACCTGCCCGGCAAGCATGAGGTAGTGAGTTCAATCCCTAGTACCAAAAAAAAAGTCATTCTTTCTGGAGTAAGATGGAATTTTAGCATTGTTTTATTTTGAAATTCTCTAATGATCAGAAATGTTGAGCATTTTTTCCATATATTTGTTGGCCATTTTTATTTCTTCTTCCATGAAGTGTCCATTTCTATTGCTTGTTTTTTTTTTTTTTTGGACTGGGTCTTTAATTTTATATGGTTTAATTTTTTGAGTTCTTTTTATTAGTCCTCTGTCTGATGAGTAGCTGGTGAACACTTTTCCCCCTTCTGTTGGTTATCTCTTCACCCTCCTAATTGATTCTTTCATCTACATCATGACCATGTCAATCTGAATGATGAACACAGAACTTTCACTGGTAGCCACACATGGGGACACACAAAACTCACAAAGAATACAAAGGAAAAAAATGAAAACCCATTTGTAATCAGCTACTTGTGACTGTGTTCATTTCACTAATGTTTTGAAGACCCCACATTTCTGGTTCCTACCTCCTTCTTCATCTGCTGAAGTGACAGAACAAGTCTTCTCTTCAGCTCATGCAGCATCATGTAAGTCCCTCCACTTTTAAGCTCTTCAGAGTGAGCTTCTACCCTAAAGCATGTTATATACCATCTTCAATAAGGGCAGGTTTCATTCTACAAGGGCTTCTGTGTTTTTAAAGGGAACAAAGGAGGGAAAAGAAAGAAAAAAATATTAAAATAAGGTTAGCAAATAGGTCAGAATCTGGGCATGGTGGTGCACACCTGTAACTGCGGCACTTGGGAGGCTTAGGCAGGAGGACTGCCATAGAGTTCAAAGCCAGCTTGGGCTACATAGTGAGTCTGAACTACATGGTGAGACCTTGTCTCAAAAACAAAAGTCAGAAAGAAAAAGAAAGTAGAGAGGGTATGATGCCAGAAGGGAGCTAAGTACGAGAAGTGTGCGAATAAAGTTTCTGCACTTGAAACATTTCCAGGGAGGGCAGAGGCAGGGTTCAAATCAAACAATATGACAAAGTTGTATCCAAGTAACAGCATCTGATGAGAACTGCTTAACAGAACAGGTAGGGAAACAAACAGAGTCCAAAATTACAAATCTGGGACTTTGGGGGGAAGTGGCCTCCCCGTGGGATGAAATAAGGAGGGAGACGGGTTTGGAGGGGAGGGTAATGCATTTATCTTCACACGTGAAGACCTAGCTGAAGTTGTTGGTCATTGGACATGAAGTGTGGGTGAATAGTATTTATTAAAGCTGATCTGATTTCTGTCTTCCTGTGATCATCTGGGCAGAACTAAAGAAGAACACCATCACTACCAATTCAGTCTGAACAAAGGAGACTTTTAGTAAGGAGTGGGATTAATAAAAGTATTTTTGTCAGATGTCAGGTGCTGGGGTGATATAAGGAAATGGATTAGTACAGCAAGTCTCTGTGAACTAGGGTGCCCACAGTTTAGGATTTTCTTTCCTGTTATTTTTCCTGATTAAAGTCTTGACTTTATTTTGAAAAAGGGAAAGGCACTGTACTGGAGATGAAAAATGATCTTCCGCCAATTGCTGCTGGTAACTGTTACCATAGCAACCAAGGGAAGGCTTTTACTACACAGACAGCCTACATGAGACTTGTGATTGCAGAGAGAAATACAGCTCTGTCAGCACAGCTACTTCAGTTGCGATTTTGACACTATAGCAGATTAAACTCTGCTTCAGGGATTTCTAAGGAGTTTATCCATTATTGACTCCAAACAGCACAATTTCTTGTAGAAGATCAAGTGGCCAGCTCTCCTATTCAGAATTATTACCTTTGCAACCAGGCTCTGTTTCCATGTACTGATATGTGTAGAGCTGGTTATGATATTTCCTTCTCCCTTCAATTGGCTCTGAGCAATGCAAATAAGGCTAGCTAAGGTATTGATACATAATCTTTAAGGCCAACCAACAATTTCCTTTTCCTTGCGTTGTGTTCTCTGTAAAACAGTTGAACACAGCAGGATGGCAGAGGCAGACGGCTCTAGGAATGTCAACTGAGTAAAGCCTCAAAATAAGAGGCTATGATTTCCCAGGTTACAAAAGTTTGCATATTAGAAACTAAAGCAACAGCCTTCTAAATTCATTCATATGCTATCCTGATTGAGTTATACAGACTGGTCTTTCTGCATATCTTTCTCTCTGCATATTGTGCAGGTGCTTGTTCTCTGCCAGGCTAGCTCAGCTCACCTTATTCATGTAATTCCCACCATCCTCACTGTGACACATCCCTGAACTATTCCCTTCTACATGAGATAATAAATTCTGGGAGTGGCTTTGGATCAAGGCCTTTATTTGTATATCCTCACTTGAATCAGACTTAGGACCACATGGCTGCTCATAACTTTGAATGTGTTATAGTGTCTTTTACTATTGCCATGGGCTGCATTGGAGGTGGTAGATTGGAATCAACTCATTGGAGTTCCAATAATGTTTCTATGGGATTACAAATATAACTTTCGGGATTGAGTCAGACTGAAAAGGGTTTAAAATATTTGGATTACAATATTTCTGACCCTTACCAAAAACAAATGCTGCAAGATGGGCAGCCTGTGGTAGCAGATTGTCTTTTCCTTTTAGTTCTATTGATGGTGAAATAAATGGGTTCCCTCAGGGGGTTTAAATCAAACCAAAAGATTAAAATTGTAGGACAGATGCTGGGTGTTATGGACAGCTTTTGCCTCACTCCATGTAGCACTCAGAAGGTCATCTTGTTCCTCCAATAAAAAACCATTCTGTAATATACTGATGAGAAATGAACATTTCCCTGAGGCTTAGTTGGGGAGCTGGTTTATATCCCAGAGCTCAGCACCTTTTAACTCTTTCCCTTGTAGGCAATATTTGCTCATATCATGGTCAAGATTCCCCTGTCCTCTACCCCGCTCTTCCTCCCTTCAACCCTCCTACCCTCATCTTCATTCCTAGTAGAACAAGGAAGTATAGGACAAATTCCTCCAGCTAGGGGTGCCCATATCCATCCTTTAAAACACTCTGTAAAGATAGCCTGAGATCATCTTACTTGAGATGACAATGGGCTCATTTGTGTTATGCAGACAAAATGTTGGTATATTTATGTATTTATTTATATTTGGTATCCAGAACCCAATGTATGACCGTGCACTTATCAGACAGGTGCTGTACACCTAAGCTATCACCCTGGCCAAAAATCTTTATTTATTAGGATGCACACTTGTTAGATGATGGATGATAATTATAAATATTTTTTCTATTTACTTGCTGTGTTTAAAAAAATGAATTATTTGACATCTCTGTGTGCCTAGTCCAGGAACTAGGTTTCCTGGACTTTTGAAGTAGAGTTTCTCTTCTAATTTACACCATAAAAAATCTGATCTATTCTGCACTAAAATTGTAAAGAACAACAGCAAGAGTCTGAGTCTTTCAAACTTAGATTTTTTTCCATTTTCTTTCAGTAAGATTGATCCTGATCTTAGCTAGGAGTGGCTCTAATTATTATAGCATTTTAATGATTGTTTCATTTACTCCTTTCATTTCTCAATGGTATTTACCATTTTGAAAGATGATCTTATTAAATTAATCTTTATTGATGTAACATTTGTGTGGAGGAGGGATTAGAAAGGGGGAGATGTTGAAGACTGTTGAATATTTGCAGCTCTTTGTCTGAAATCAACATAATCCCACTCTTGAAGAGTTCATCAGAGAATTAAATACTATATGCAGAATCATCTTAAAACTAGTCATCATTGAACGTTTTAAAACTTTCTTCAGGGACTGAGGATTTAGCTCAGCAGCATAAGTGCCTGCCTGGCAAGCCCAAGGTCATGAGTTCAATCCCCAGTACTACCACCACCACCAACAACAAAAAAAACCAAAAAAAATTTCTTCTAAAGCAGAAGGTCTCTTATTTATTCTGTTTTCAAACAACATGGATTCTGTTGTTTTCTCAACAATATGGATTGTTGGGATATTTTTATGGGCTTTGAATATGATGGACATGTTTTATGGCCACTATGTAAAGATTTTAAAACAATACAGATCAAGGTACAATTTCTCTGCTCAAGGAATTTACACTAAAATAGAGAAGATGGAACAATAAATAAATATCATAGGGCAGTGTAAAAAAAGGGCATTGATGGAGGTAAGCCCAGACTGTTTAGGGAAGACATTAAAGGTGACTGACCCAGCTCACTTGGATAGGTGGTATTGGCAGGGGGAAGTAGGAAATCTGGGTGGGGAGTCAACGCTGGTCTGCAAAGACCAAGATGAGTTTTACTAATTAGGGTAGAGTAGGGATGAGTAAAGGTGATCCAGACTGAGGAAATAGCAGCAAGGGGCAGATAATATTAATTGGAAGATGGAAACATGACAGAAAGCAACACAACTTATTGAGAACCTATTATGTGCCAAGTATCATGCGATACCTATTGTAAACCCAAATGTCAAGTTCAGTCATCCAAGTATTGTAATCCTCTTTTTAGTCTTCCTCACAATCCAAAAAGTTATATTTGTAATCCCATGGAGACGTCATTGAAATTCCAGCAAGTTAATTCCAATCTACCACCACCAAAGCAACCCACGACGAGAGTAAAGACATAAAGACATATTCCAAATTGAGGGCAGCCAAGAGGTCCCAAACCCAGTCTTCATGAGGACATGCAGACAAAGGCCTTGATCCTAGGCCTCTCCCAGCATTTATTATCTTGTAAAAAAGAGGGATGGTTCAGGGATGAGTGACAGTGAGGATGGCTGGTAATTATGTGAGTAACTTGAGCTGGCTGGCCAAGGTAAAAGATTGGCATCTCTGTAAATTGCAGAGATAAAGATATGTAGAAGTATAATCCAATTTAGGTAGCAATGGAATTGTTTTGGGGGGCTATGGCTTCGGTTCTGATATGCAAACTCTTGTGCCCTGGGGAGTCATAGTCTCTTGTCTTGAGGCTGTACCCAGTTGACATTCCCCGGAGCAATTTGCTCTAACATCTGGCATGCTCATATCCAGTACTTATCTGTATTGTAGGGAGAACACTATGCTAGGAAACAGGACTGTCTGTTGGCTATAGAAATTGCATGTTAGCACCTCAGCTAGCCTTATTTGCAATGCTTAGAGCCAATTGAAGGGAGAAGGAAATACCTTAACCAGCTTTTTACATATCAGTATAAGGAAATGAGTGTCCAACTAACCAAAGGCACAGTAATTGTTTTGAATTCAAAGGGAGTCACTGGAGTTGTCTCCCAACAATACCGATTTCTCTTATTCACAATTCAAAACCCTTGGGCCTGGGGATTTAGCTCAGTGGCATAAGCACCTGCCTGGCAAGCGAGAGGTCATGAGTTTGATCCCTGGTACTAAAAAACAAACAAACAAACACAATTCAAAACCCTCTACTGTATACCATTTTTATTTCTCTTTTGTAGGTGAGAAAACAAAAATTTAGCAAGGGTAAATTCTTATCCAACCGAGTCCCAGCATGACTGAGCTGGAGGCTTAGCCCAGCTCTGTCTGATTACACGAGAGTGTTATTCTACTTCTCTTACATAGATTTCCATATGAAATTGGGCTGGAAGAAGTCTTATGCATTTGTGGTTGATTCAATTTTCTGACAAATTCCAATTACAATAAATTGCATATGTACTCAGGTGTCTGATCAAGTATTTGGTGGCAGCCTATACACTTAAAATTGAATTTGATGACTAGAAGTTAAAATATGTTTTCTGGCATGTAGAAGACTCAGTTTCAAAACCAAAGCATCATAAAGAAGTTCCATTCACTTTGTGATTTTAGGTGCATGAGGTTGAAGTCAAAGTAAACACATTTTTGAGTTTTTTCTTCTTAAGGAAGTGAACCAAGATGCTAAAATAAGTGAGTTATGCATTAAGTTGGAAGTTTTAAACACTTGAGTAATCAAGAAACATATACACTGAAATAATCATCTTCAAATATTATAGATAACTGATAGAGTTTTCCTTTCAAAGCATGCTTTTGCACATTTATACTCTCCATTGTAAAAATTATATTGATAGCAAGTCCACAGTATCTCTTTTGAAATGAATTGTATTCTGATCTAGTAAGGATCTATTTGGTATACTTCAGAGACTGCCTTGGATTCTGTCTCTAAAGATGTAAACGTAATTGGGAAGATTAGTTATCATTCCATTTCCTCTAAGTATTTGAGCTCAGTGGCTCCCAACAAGATATAAGATGTAGTCATTCTGGGAAAAGGAGGCCCCTATCCAATAGGATTGATGTACTTATAAGACTAGAAAACAGAGGCACAGAAGCAAAGGAGAAACACAATGTAACAATGGAGATAAATACTAGAGTGAGGCGTCTAAAGCTCAAGAACCCCAGAGATCTGGGTAGCCACTGGAAATTTGGGGAAAGGTACAGAATGAGCTCTTCCCCACATTTCTCTAGAAGAAACTTGCCTTGCTGACAACTTGATTTTGGATTTCTAGCTTCCCAATATGTGAGAGTATGAATTTCTGTGGTTTTAAACTAACTGGTTTGTGAGACTTTATTATGGCAATCCTAGGAAACTTGTAGTTTAGTGTTGTATTGCACTGCGGTAACCATGGGTTTGCTGGTATACTGACTTTCATTCTTTCAGGAATATATCAAGGAGTAGTATAGCAGTACCAAATGATAACTCTATTTTTAGTGTTTTCAGGAATCTCTATACTGATTTCTATAATGCTGTACTAATTTACTTCCTTCCCACAGCTGATAAGAGTTCCTTTTTCCTATATCCTCACCAGCATTTTATGGCCTTTTTATTCTTTTTTTAAAAATTTTATTTAAAGAGAAAAAAATAACCCAACCAAACAAAACAGAAAAAAGAGTAGCAACAATACAGAATTCCAAAGGAAAAAAAGAAAAGAACAACAACAACAACAACAACAACAAAAAACCACTAAGAAATCACTTCTTGATAAGTTACATACTGTCATCTTGGAAATAGTTGTTCAAGTTACAAAATTAAAGCATGCAAAGTAGACATTCAAACAGTGAGACTATTAACAGTTCTGCTCAACAATCTAACAAAAATAGTAATATGGTCATCTGTCTTACGCACTTAAACATACATGCAGTTATATCCTTTAGAGCACTTTCTTTTCCTCTCTTTTTTCAGTAGCAATTAAGCATTTTGGGTTTTATTATTCCTACAGTTCTTATTACTTGACGGTTGTCATTCTGTTGGGGTTCAGATGGAATCTCAGTGAAGTTTTGGTGTGCATATCCCTAATTTCTAAAGTCGTTGAACATTTGCTCATATACTTATTGGCTAGTTAGGCTTCTTTTGAGAAGTAGTCGATCCATATATTAATTGTGCTTTATGTTAAAATTTTTGAATTATTTATATATCCTGGAGAGTAGTTAGAAAACATTTTCTCCCATTTTGTAGGCTTTGTCTTCACTTTGTTAAATGTTTCTTTTGTTGTGCAGGAGCTTTTAAATTTGATAAAATTCCATTTATTGATTCTTGCTACTATCTCTTATTCTAATAGAGTCCTATTCGAGGAGTTTTTGCCTGTGTCTATGACTTCTGTTGTTTTCCCTATGTTTTCTTGTAGTAGTTCCAAAGTTTCAGGTGTTTTTTATTTTTATTAATATATAGCACATCTTAATTCTTTCATCTCCTTCCCCTTTCCTTCATTCCCTTTCTTCAATCTTTTGGTCCCTTCCCTTTTGTAAAAGATCTTTCTCCTTATCCCTATTATCTACCTTTTATTTTACTCTTTATTTGTATTTTGGATATCTCAAATAAGATAAACCATGTAATATTTAGGCTTATGCATCTGATTTATTTGATGCAACATTATGGTGTCAAAGTGCACCCATTTTCCTACATTTGACACAAGTTTATCCTCCTTTGTGACAGAGTAACACTCTATTGTGTTAATAGCACACTTTTTTATCCATTCATATTGGTGGGTACGCAGGACACTTCCAAGATTTGGCTATTATGAATGGTGCTGCTATAAACATGTGCATGCATATATCACTATAATATGTCTTTAAGTCTTTCAGGAAGAGACCTAGAAGGGGAACAACTGAGTCAAGTGGAATTTCTAGTTTTATTTTTTTGAAGATTTCCATAGTTGATGTACTAGTTTATATTCTCACAAACAATATAAACGGGTTCTTTTTCTCCACAGCCTCTCCAACATTTGTTATAATTTGATTTCTTGATGATAACCATTTTTTTTCTGTAGTAAGATGGAATCTCAATGTTGTTTTAATTTGCATTTCTCTAATGTTGAAATTTTTCTTGTGTATTTATTTTTGGGCATCTGTACTTCTTCTGAGAAGCATCTATTCGTTTCAGTTTTAGATCTTTTACCTAGATCTTTAATTCATTTTAAATTGATTTTTGTATAGGATGAGAGACAGGAATCTAGTTTTGGGGTTTCTCATATATGGATATCCAGTTCTTTCAGCATCATTTATTAAAGAGTCTGTAATTTATCCAACAATATTTTTTATTCCTTTGTGAAGAAATCAGATGCCTGTAGTTATGTGGGTTCACTTCTGTGCCCTTCATTCTGTATCAGGTCTACATATCTATTTTTGTGCCATTAGCATGTTATTTTTGTTACTATGACTTTGTCCTTCAAAACAGTTGTTAGTTGTTACTGAATGAACTCAAATACAAAGAATATTGAACACATAAACCAGATATAGCCATCTCTTAGCAGTTGTAATTACATGGTGTGGCTCATTTTGATTAAAAAGGACCCACTTTCTGTAGGTATGCAAATAGAAACATATGAAGTGAAAAGAAATGGTAACCCATTTAAGATGAACACGAGGATCCTTTATACTTAAATAATACAGTTTGCAAAATCTATGATCCATGTCCTAGTGCCAGCTACCACTTACTCCTCACTAAAAGAATATGTGAACTTTACAAAGGAAGTTATCTTGCTTGAAGAATATCCTGGAGTCACATATGTGTCCTTGTGGCTCTTGTCTTCACCATCTGTACCGAAGTAATTCCTGCCTTTTGCTCAGGGCCTTTATTACAAAGTCACTGTCTCTTTAAAGGTCTTCTCCAGTTAGAGCTTAGGGTTTGTTCACTAAATCTTTGTCATTGATTTTTGTGTGTGCATGCACACATTCACTGCAGATGGAACACAGAGCCTTGTCAGCTGATTTTACAAGAAGATCTGCTACACTCCATCACATTCTAAATGGGGCTCTCTGTGTCTCTAGGACTTTGGGAAGAGAAGATCCTCCTCAGTCACAGTCTCCAGTATAAGCCATCATGACACCCTGCCTGTGTAACTCCTGAATCTCCCTCTGCTACCCAGCAGTACCCAGCTCTGGAAATTATAATTCCGTCACCTGCTGTCCAATATATAATGTGTTCCAAAAGCTGTAAAATGAATAACTATCAGGCTGGACAAGCAGCTCCTGAGAATACAACTGCTATATCAAGGAACCTCAGCATTTGACAAACTCAAACCAAAGACTATAGTTTATAATGTTAGACCATTTACAATTGCATTTGTAATTTTTATTGATCTCCTTTTCTAAAACTTATATGCTCAGTAAAACAGGAACTGTATGGATTTCATTTGCTGATGTATCAGCAGAAGCTAGCACAGAGCCAGAGGCACAGGACATTTAAAAGTGCTTGCTTGCTTCCTACTATCTCTATGTAGCCCTTGTGGGAGACAACTCCGGTGACTTCCTTTGAATCCAAAACAATTACTGTGACTCTGATTATTTGGAGACTTATTTCCTTATACTTATATGTAGACAGCTGGCTAGGGTATTTCCTTCTCTCTTCAATTGGCTAAGAATTGCAGATAGCCTAGATACAGGTATGTAAATTCTAAAGCCAACAGACAGTCCTGTTTTCTCGCATGGTGTTCTCCAGTACCTGGATATGAGCACAGTGGAATGTTTAGAGCCAGTCAGCTCCAGGAATGTCAAGGGGGTATGAGCCTCAAGGTAAAGAGGTTATGACTCCCCAGGCCAAAGAGTTTGCATATCAGAAACTAAAGTGACACTGGCCCTGAATCAAGGCAAGCAGATTGCTATAACTGCTGGTTTCAAACAGGAGCCGAAAGAGAATTCTTTCTGTGGTCTGTTGGCCATTTCAGAACTTTGGAAATGTAATGGTCAATTTGATCAGAAAAAACATAGTGGCTGTGAGTGTGGCAGGCTTTGGTGGTCTGCAAGAGAGAGACCCTGGCATCTGGGGACCTGCACCATGTGGCGACTTGGGGAACTCCCCCACTTTCTGGTGAGGGGCTGTGAGCCTGCCAGCATGAGGGCTGAGAATCAAACATCTCATGTCATCCCATCCCCCGTCCCGTGTGTGTGTGTGTGTGTGTGTGTGTGTGTGTGTCCCCACTTAGCTAGTGGGAGCCAGTGAACTGGACATGTTGTGAAAGATTGGCTATGTTGTTTTGTGTGAACTTGCTGTATACAAACATATGGACAACCATTTAGAAGAAGATAAGAGACAGTATGATAGATAGTGAAGATCTCTGGTTGTCTATCTTTGAGATTTATGGTTTCTTATGTCCCATTTTGTTCTGTTTTGTTGTGTTAAATTTTACCCTCTTTAAAATTAAAAAAAAAGAAACTAAAGTGACAGCCTCCCAAAACAATTCAGTCTCTACCTTAATTAGATTGTGTGAATTGATCCTCCTGCTTATCTTTAACTCTGCAGTTTACAGAGGTGCCCTTTCTCTCACCTGGCCAGCCAGCTCAAGTTACTCACGTGATTCCAGCCATCCTCACTGTCACTCTTCCCTGAGCCACCCCCCCTTCTTCACAAGATAATAGATTCTGGGAGTGGCCTAGGATCAAGGCCTTGTCTGCATGTCCTCATGAGGACTGGGTTTAGGACCTCTTGGCTGCCCTCAACTTGGAATATGTCTTTATGTCTTTACTCTTGCTGTGGGTTGCATTGGTGGTGGTAGATTGAAATTAACTTGCTGGGATTCCAATGACGTCTCAATGGGATTACAAATACAACTTTTTGGATTGTGAGGAAGACTAAAAAGAGGATTACAATACTTGGATGACTGAACTCGATATTTGGGTTTACAATAGCCCTGGTGTTTAGAACATGGGGAGTGAATCTCTTTTCTTTGCTCTATCTGAGATATTTGGAATTAACATTCCTGGTTTTCCAGTTCCAGTTTTATTTTTATTTTTATTTATTTTTTTTCAGTTCCAGTTTTATTACATTTCCAGTTCCATCCTAATTATTTTCACTCTATAAAAGGTACTCAAATATTCTGCATGCCAAGAGTAGGCTTTGGCACATGGAAATTTTGAAATAAATAAATGAATTAATAATGATCTTGGAGAGTGAATTTAGTATCCAGAAGGCAATAATAACTTGGGATCTTGGGCATATAACAAAGAACAGGGGAATAGGTAGGACCCTTCATGCAGACCCAACTAGTTGAGATCTGAGATAAGAGGAGACTTTCCAGGCTGTAAAGTCACAGCAGCAGTTTCCCACTGTGTGATCTCCACTTCTTTTCTGCTAGAGAGCCCCCAACCCACGTGCTGAGGGTATGTAGCTTTTTTTTTTTTTGGAGGGGGGTAGAGAAGAATTATTTTAAGGTAGAGAATAAAATCCATTTAAAAGTTTTTGATTAAAATATCCAGTGATGCAGCATAGCATAGTGATAAGAGCACAGACACTAGATTGAATCAGCCAGGCAGTGTAACCTTAGGCAAGTTTAAACTTTCTATGCCTCATTTGTAAAATGGGGATGAAGTTAATAATAATAGTATTTATTTCCATATGGTTCTTTTGGGGATAAAATGAGTTTTCATTTATAAAGTACTTATAACAGTGTATGCAATACAGTATATCCCATATAAATGCATGTTAACAACAATTTTTTGAGGGAGAGAGATGGGGGTACCACATATATTAGCCTCCAAAACCTATTATCCTATTGTAAACATTTTATATTCTTTGGAGTATGCAGAAATCCATAATCTACATGAGATTTAAGAAAGCATGAAATTTTGATTTAAACCTTGCATCTTATAGAGTCAAATCTCTCTTGCCCAGTGAGACTTCTGAAAACCAACCCACAGCTGAGTGCTGTTTTTGATGTCTTGTTTTCCTTCCACTTTCAAAATCTGGTGAAACATCCATTAGAGTTGGATAGAAACTCTTCTTTTATTAGCACAAACCCTGAGTTTGCCTCAGAAGCTGGAGGGAAGAATTGGTTTTCAGATAATTTAATTGCCATCTAAAGATACACATGACCTAGATTTGTTTGATTTATTATTTAAATGATTTCAGCAAGTCATGGGAAGGAAATGACAGTTCACTCAAGTTTCTCATCCCCATTCTACAGATAGTTATTTCTGGTGACTACAGCAACCACACACAAATTCATATTCTGAGTTTAATCAGGCAATGTGTTGTTCACTGATTCATTTGGGTTGTACAGCAGAATATGCAAGAGGGCCAGGAGAAGCCAATTCTCCCTTCATCAGGAAGAAGTGCTTTGTGAACTTTTTTTTCTTATAAAGCAGATATGTCACTGAAATAAGGGAATGAAACTCTCGACCTACTATGTCTGGTATGAATTTGTGTTCTCTAAAATCAAAGAATGAATTTTAGGAACAATGGAGGTTAAGAGCAGAATATATTTATTGAGAGAAAGAAAGCTTCTGTCTGAGAGAGAGACAGAAGGGGTCCTGAGCTGGTTGCATAGGACTTTGTCATTTCCAAGGACTTTTATAGAGTAAAATCATGGGGTGAGACAGGTTTAAGGTGGGGAAAACTAGGAACTCACATGGCAGATGGACATAAGGTGGGACAGAACTATGGTTGGCAAAAAAGATTAAGTTTGGGTAAAATTGATTGAACTGGAGACAAATGCGGAAGCAAGTCTGTAGAAAGAGGGAATTCTTAGCAGTGATTCTTCCCTAGGGGGTGTAATGGCGACTCCTGACTTCCTCAGGGTGATAAGGAACTATTTAGAATATCAGTCCTTAGAATATGGATGCATTTGCTTGGTCTTTTGTCTTGAGGTTTGGCCCACAGCAGAGGTGGCTGTCTCCCCAACAGTTGCAAAGTATCTGGACTTTGACACTGGCTCCTTTGAGGACCTAGCTCTGTCTCACTGCCTATAGTATTTCTAACTAACTCAGCTGCCTGCAACATCACCAAGTTTGATCCAAAGGGAATTAAAAATAGCCTAAGAAGTGGTTGGAAAGCCAAAATGATTGGGAACCTGAAGACAAAGATGGACTCTATAGATCAAGCAGTGGGGTTGGTAGTGATATAGAGGAATGAAACTCCCAAACTACTATGTGTCTGGTATAAGTTTCTGTTCTCTAAGATAGAAGAATAAATTTTAGGAACAATGGAGGTTAAGAGCAGAATACATTTATTGAGAGAAAGAAAGCTTCTGTCTGAGAGAGACAGAAGGGGTCCCAAGTAGGTTGCCAAAGACTATCTTTTCTAGGGACTTTTATAGAGTAAAACCACGAGGTGAGATGGGTCCATGGTGAGGAAAACTGGGAACTCACAAGGTGGGCATAGGGTGGGACAGAACTATGGTTAACCAATAAGATTAATTGCTCAAGTAAAATTGATTAAATCGGAGACAAATGGGAAAGCCAGTCATGTAGAAAGGGGTCATGCTTAAGGAGCAGTGACTCTTCTCCTAGGGGATTTGGATAGTGACTTCTGGGTTTCTCAGGGTGATAGAAATCTATTTAGAATATCAGTCCTTAGGGTGTGGGTACATTTGTTTGATCCTTTGTTTTGAGGGCTGGCCCACAGCAGGAGATGTCTGTCTCCTCACAGTTGCAAGGTATCTGGGCTTCTGCACTGGCTCCCTCGAGGACCTAGCCCTGTCTGACCACCTATAATATTTGTCTCTAACTCAGTTGCCTGTAACAGTAAGGGGCAGAGCTGGAGGTTGGATAGAATAGCATGTATCTAGGAGCCTGCAGACCCATACATCAGCAGAAAAATATCAGTGTTCCTGCCTTGCATGGTTGTCTTACTTGATTAAGTATTTTTCTTCAAGCATTCTATCCTTCTGGCAAGATTAGACAGTGTGATAAAACCACCCAACATTATGGACTTAGTGGCATTCTCTAAGGAGACTCCAGGAGCAGTTCAAAATGAGGTCCTGTATTTTGAATTTTAGAGAAACCAATTGAAGTGGGATGATATCACCATTTGTTTTTAAATTCTATCTCTTCATCTTAATACTCATCTGGACTTCCTTTTCCTTGAGGACAAAACTCCAGTCCTCGCATATAGTGATTCAGAGGACTCAAAAGGGGCGCTTCTCTTAGTATGTGGACCTTTCCTAGAAGGCAGGCTGTTCTCTCTGCCTGGTGTCTTCTCCTTCAAACTTGAACACACCCCTTCCACATCCTTCATTAGGCTCCTGACTGGTCATCAAGATGGGCCCTTCAGATCCGACTCCCATTAGTGATCTTACCCAGTGCCAACATGTCCTAGTAAGTTCAAGTACTCACGAGGCACAGGCTAAGCAGGGATGAGAGTAGGACTGTTAGGACAGGGGTCCAGGCCCTTTGTGGAACTGCTGGATCCACTCTGGCCTAGGGGGACACAAAGTATTAAAATGATGAAAGTGTGTAGCTCTAGTCATTTAACAGAATGTGGCTATTTGAGTCTTGAAATCTTTCCTTTTTATGCTTGGTTAGTGACACAGCTTGCTAGACTGTGACCAACATCCCTGTCCCAGAAACACAGAGATCACAGGTTTATTTTTCAGAAGCAATCCAGTATAGCTTGGTAAACTGCTCCACAGTTCCTTTTTTATTTCCTGGGGGCATCCTTGCCAGGTTGATGAGGTGAATGGATTGTAAACCTGCTGCCAAATCCTGTCTTTAGCAGAGATAAGGCAGCTATGCACTTGGAAAGCCTGAGGGAGCATTGCTCAAGGGAATTCACATTTAAAGCAAATCACTAAGAGTCCTGGTGTGACCTCTCTTGCGTGATGATAGCTTCTTTTGTACATGTATTGGTGGTGTTTTGGTTCTGGAGATTTATTTTCCTCATTATGTTTTGCTTGAGTTCCTTTAAGGGGCAGGTGGAGCTCCTCAAGCAGCAAATATTTCTTGTCAGAAAGAAGAAGCCTAGCTCCAGAAAATGCTCCTGACACAGAGAAAAACTAACCTGGCAAAACACGAATCTCCGAGAACAGCTGCTGTCACTCCTAGGAGATACCCGTTTTGTGGAAAGTCTATTTGAGGCACAACTCATTCAAATCCAGAGGCTATGCTCCTTTGAAGTGAGCCACCCTAGATTCCATTTTTTATTTAACTTTGACATTTAAATGAGATTGGTTGTCACCTGGGAGGACTGGATATGATTGTCACTTTTAAGGATTGAATAACTGATGCTTTGCCACAAAAGGAAAACATGTAAGTATTATATGGCAGGATCTTTTTTGGAGGGTACTGGTAATTGAACCTAGGACCTTGAAGTTGCCACATAGGCACTTATGTCACTGAGCTATATCCTCAGCCCACCCAATCATTATAGACAGTTAAGTGAGGTAGACATATAGGCAGTCAGATAGGGCTGGACTCTAGAGAGAGTCCAAGATGAAAAACCATTATGACAGTGGCCAGAGGCCCATTTGTTGCAGGCCAGGCCTAAGATAAAAATGGAACAACCAGGCCTACATGCTTCCCCCAAGGGAAAAATATGTGGTAACATCTGGTCTAAAGAAGTCTAGATAGACATCAGCCACCACCTCAGTGAGTAACCAAGAACCTCAGACTCATCCCTTTCTGAAAAGTCCTTAGTTTTGCCTTTCAGTCTGTAATTGGCTAGCTCCAAGGCAAGGTGGTATGGCAAAGGCAACAGTACAAGGAAGTGGAAGACAACAAAGGTAGCAACGCAAAAGGGGAGAGAAGAAGCCTCTTTTTCTCCCTTACATTATATGCAGGCTACTGTCCCCTAGGGTGGATATAGCACTCACCATCTCCATACCCTCCTCTTGCACAGGGCGAGGATGTTTACAAAGTGAGGATCCTGGCCCCCTGGTGAGTTGCTTAAACTTCTAAATTTCTTGGGTTGACACTGTTACCCTCTCCTTCACTCCCTTGATCTCTCCAAACAGCTTCATTCCATTAACTGATTTTTTAAAAACAAATAAACATGAGCAAGCAATCATTTTACTAGGCTACAGATATCTGTGACTTTAAAATTGTTTCAGTACTAAATTTTTCCAATCTATATAGATAGATGTGTGCTTTATTTTTAACTAAGCCTTTTCATTTCATAGAATATTCTCTGTCTTATATTACATATAAACACAGCTCTCTATTTTACTTTTCCAGATTCTTTGATGTCAGGTGAAACATCATAGGTTTCCATGTCTGAATTACTATAAATTCACAAAAACAACATACTTAAAAACCCAATATAGGGCCAGGGATGTACCTCAGCAGTGCAGCACCTGCCTAGCAAATTCAAGACCTTGAGTCTGATTCTTTTTTAAATAATTTTATTTAAAGAGAAAAAAAAAACAAAACAGAATAAAGGGTAGCAACAATACAGTATTCCAAGGAAAAAAGGAAAAGAACAACAACAAAAAAATCTAAAAAAATTATTGCTTGACAAATTACATACTGACTTCTTGGAAATAGTTGTTCAATTTACAAAGTTAAAACATGTAAAGTAGACATTCAAACAGTGAGACTGTTAACAGCTCCACAATCTGACAAAAACAGCAATATGGTTATCCATCTTACCCATGCAAATATACATGCAATTATATCAAAAGGGTAGAATTAAACACAACAAAACAGAGCAAAGTGGATCACAAGAAAGCAATGTAAGAGACAAAAATTTCAAAACTAGACAATCGGTGATATTCACTCTCTATCATATTGACTCTTTGTTTTCTTCCAAATAGTTGTCCATATTGTCACAACAGGGAATTCACATGAAACAACCTAGTATGGAATTGATCTGAGCAGGATGAGGAGGCCATTTCAAGTCTTCAGGACCAGACATTGGGGAAGCCAAGAATGGCTGTCATAATGTCTCTCATTCTTCTCAAAACAGCTGTCCATACCTTAATGTGTGTTGAACTTAAACAAGGCAAAGCAAGCTAAGATCACTTTGAAAGAAAAGTGATAGTTTTGCTGGACTTCACATCATGACATTATGGAATCAGCACTGGGTATTGTAGTGTCTCTTTTTCTTCAAAGTAGTTGTTCATTTCAACATGTGTTATATAGTTGGTTCTCATAAATTGTTTATAAGCTCTACACATGCATGAGTCTCTACTTGTATATCTATCATTTCTGTATTAGCAGGAAAAACAAAACAAAGCTAGATAAAACAAAACAATTCCTAGAAAAGCATGAGGCAGAAAAGTCACATAAAACCACAATACAAGGTGATCTACAGTGGTTACCATGGTGTCTCAGCAGTGTATATAACAACATTCATTAATAAAAACAAAGCATTGGAGATATTATAAGACTTCAAAAGCAAGTAATAATCAAACCAGAGTGGGTATCTTAGTGAATCTTGTCATCTTCAGTGTAGTTGCCTATACACTTAGACTTGATGCTATCCATCATAACAGATTTAAATAAAATCAGTCAATACAAAGTACCAATCTAACAAACCAGATTCAAATAAGATCAGTCATAATAAGACAGTGTAAGTTATACAGGGCTTCAGATTAAGTTGATAGGAAAATTAGGGATGATTACCATAATATGTCCTCTTATTTTTGGGATAGGTGACCATGTCCTCAAGTCTAGTGTAAGTAGACAAACTGAAACAGCACGTAATCCATCCAAGCAGAGTGGTGAGAATAAAGTAAATTTTAAATCTTGTTACCCTATTAACAGTATCATCTGCCTTCATTTTTAGACAATTCCTCCCCTTTCACTCCCATGGGGTGCACTGCTTGTTTTGGGTCCCACTGCCTCCCTCTATAGAGCATCTCAATGGACCCTTTTTCCTGATCTACTCTGCCTGTGTTTCTCTCTGTTATTATTTCAAGGCCCTCTATACTAGAGATTATAGCCAATCTTCTCTGCCTCATTTCTGCTATTCTATTTTTCTAACATTGATAGTCTATTTTTCTCTTCCACTCCACTGTCTGCCTCATTCACTGAGGCCTCTCTGCCACTGTTCCTGAAATGCTCATATTCTTGTTCTTTCTCCCTAGAATGTCTTTCAGTATTTTTTGTAGGGTTGGACTGGTGGTCACAAATTCTCCTAGTTCCTCTTTGTCATGGAAGCATCTTTTTTCTCCATTAATTTATAGAGAGAGTTTTGCAGGATACATTAATCTGGGCTGCAGATTGTTCTCCTTCAGTGCTTGAATTACTTTACTCCAAGCTCTTCTTGACCTGATGGTCTGTGTCGAGAAGTCTGCCGTGATTTTGATGGGTTTTCCTTTATAGGTGATCTTTTTCTTTTCTCTGATGGCTTTTAATATTCTGTTCTTACATTGAATTTCTGGGATCTTGATTATTATGGGTCTGGGTGTAGCTCTGTTTGGGTTGTAGGTGGCTGGATTTCTGTATGCTTCATACCTCTGCATATCATTTCTTTTTTCTATGCTTGGGAAATTTTCTTTAAAAATTTCTGTGAATAGCCTTTGTAATTCCTCTGGTTTGATTCCTGCTTCTTCATTCACATACTTTATTTTTAAGTTATAGATCCTCTTATCATCTTCCAATCTTTGTATCTTTACTGCCTGCTCCCTTGTTATTTTTAAGAGATCTTCCCTTTCATGACCCCACATTGCAAGCCTGTTTTCAATTTTTGATAGTCTATCTTTGGTTTCTTTCAAGGAGTTTTGCCAGCTTTCTATGGAGTCTTTAGTTTCCTGATAATCTCTTTGAGTTTGCTTCATGAATTCTAGGTTTTTCCTGAATTCTTCATTAAATTTTTCTCTCCATTGTGTTCCTCCATTCTTCTGTCTGTGCATTCTTGAGAGGTGCCCAGCCCTTCTTTTATTAATCTCCTTATCTCTTGTTTAATTTGAATTAATATTTCAGTTTTGGTCCTGCTTACAAGGTCCTGAAGATATCTCTTTATCTCCACAGCTAACGCTGTGTTTGATGTTGCATTATTGCTGCCCTCAATCTCTTTTGTATTTACCTCTCCTGGATCAATGTTCTCAGTGTTGAGGGCTGGGAGTTGTTTCTTATTTCTCCCTTTGGTCATGTTTTTGGTTCCTTCTATACAAGTGTACAGTGTAATGCCTAGACCCTTTTCTTGTTGGTTAAGGCTCCTCTAGAGGGTGCAGGCTAGGAGCTTTAGCCCTCTTCAATAGGTTATCAGAGATTAGAGTTCACCCATAGGCAGTGTGTGCTAGCTCCTCCCTTCCGGGCCAGTCAACCTTTGCAGGCCTTCACTGCGTCAGTGTGCACTGATCTCAGGGAAGTATTATTGTAGCGACTCACTGGCTCCCTGACAAGGGCGTGGCCTAATCCAAGCAGATTCCACCAATCCGCTCGGCGAGGGGAGCAACCAGCTGAAGCCACTTCCTTATGGAGTTAGGGCTGTCCTGCCCAAATCCAACATGTCGTCCAGTCTGTTTCCCCTTTCCTGTGGGAGGGTCTTATTCCCATCACTCACTGCATGTTGATGCCCGTCCCCGAGAACTACAGCACTTCCCGACCTCTGACTTTAGCGCAGCTGCAGTGGGAATTCACGGTGCCTCTGGGTGGGTCGAGTGCAGGGCCGGTCCCAGCGAGCTGGATGCAGGGCTGTTCAGCTCTGTGCTCTGGTGGCTCAAGACAGTTGCTACGGTGCGGATTGCTTGTTCAGGTCGGGCAGGAATTCAGGTGGCTCGAGGAGGGCACCATGCTTGCTGATCTTAGCTTCTCTGATGGTAGTCCCAGGACCTCACATTCGAGTGGTTTTTTTGCACTATAGTTTTTTCCTGGGTTGTGAGAGTCCATCTCTATCTGTTTGGGTCTCTCCAGGGTGTTTTATTCTGGCATTTGAGCTATCTCTCTTAGAGAGGGTCTCTCTCCTGCTACCTACCAGTCCGCCATCTTGTTGGAGCTCCCTTGAGTCTGATTCTTGGTACAAAACACACACACACACCGTATATATATATACATATATATATATATATATATAAAACTCACACAAATTAAATATATATTAAATTAAGTATTTTGAGGTTTTTCAAAGATGGCGGACCTAGAGGCAGCAGGATATGGATCCTCTCTGGGAGAGACAGCTCAAATGCCAGAATAGAACACCCTGGAGAGATACAAACAGAGTGAGATGGACTCTCTCAAACCAGAAAGAAACTGAAGGGAAAGAGACTGCTCGAATACGAGGTCCTGGGGCTACCATTAGAGAAGCTAAGATCTGCAAGCACTGCACTGTCACTGAGCCACTTGAAATTGTGCCTGAGATCCACTTGAGCAACTGAACCCTTGCCAAAGCCACTGGCTTGAGCCGCTGGAGTGTGTAGCTGAACAGCCCTGCGTGCGGCTCACCCAGAACCTGCCCTGCATGCGACCCACCCAGAGGCACTGTGAATTTGCGCTGCAGCTGCACTGAGGTCAGAGGTTGGGGAGCCCAGCAGTTCTTGGACCGGCATCAATACACAGTGAGTGATGGGAATGGGACCCTCCCTCGGGAAAGAGGCAACCAACTAGACAACATTTTGGAGTTGGGCAGGAAAGCCCTGGCTCTGTAAGGAAGCGGCTTCAGTTGTTTGCTCCCGCCGCAGAGCGGATTGGTGGAGTGTGCTTGGACTGGGCTGGGACCCAGTGGGTCATCACAAATCATTTGGTTCCCTGAGGGCGGTGCACACTGATGCAGTGAAGGCCCACAAAGGTCGACTGGCCCGGAGGGGAGGAGCCAGCGTATACTACCCTTGCTTGCACTTCACTCTCTGAGAGCAGATGGCAGAGGGCAGAAGCCCCTAGCCTACATGCTGCAGAAGAAACCTAACCAACAAGAAACAGGGGTGGGAATTACACTATACACTTGTATGGAAGGAACCAAAAACATGACGAGAGGGAGAAATAAGAAAAAGCCCCCAGCCCCCTACCCTGAGAATATTGATCCAGGAGAGGTAAATATAAAAGAGACTGAGGGCAGCAAACATGAAATATGAAACACAGCATCAGTGGACATAAAGAGATATCTTCGGGACCTCGTAAACGAGATCAAAACAGAAATACTAATTCAAGTTAAACAAGAGATAAGTAGATTAATAAAAGAAAGGCTGGGCATCTCTCAAGAAGTCACAGACAGAAGAATGGAGGAACACAAAAGGAGAGAAACATTCCATGAAGAATATAAAGCAAACCTAGAATTCATGAAGCAGATTCAAAGAGATTACCAAAAACTAAAGACTCCATAGAAAGTTGGCAAAACTCCTTGAAAGAAACCAAAGATAGACTATCAAAAATTGAACACAGGCTTGCAATGTGTGATTATGAAAGGGAAGATCTCTTAAAAACAACAAGGGAGCAGGCAGTAAAGATACAAAGGCTAGAGTATGACAAGAGGATCTGTAACTTAAGAATAAAGCATATGAATGAAGAAGCAGGAGTCAAAACAGAAGAATTGCAAAGGCTATTCACAGAAATTATTAAGGAAAACTTCCCAAACATAGACAAAGGAAATGATATGCAGACGTATGAAGCATACAGAATTCCAGCCACCTACAACCAAAACAGAGCTACACCCAGACACATAATAATCAAGATCCCAGAAATTCAATATAAGAACAGAATATTAAAAGCCATCAGAGAAAAGAAACAGATCACCTATAAGGGAAAACCCATCAAAATCATGGCAGATCTCTCAACACAGACCATGAAGTCAAGAAGATCTTGGAGTGAAATAATTCAAGCCCTGAAGGAGAACAACCTCCAGCCCAGACTGATGTATCCTGCAAAACTCTCCCTAGAAATTAATGGAGAAACACGATGCTTCCATGACAAAGAGGAACTGGGAGAATTTGTGACCACCAATCCAACCCTACAAAAAATACTAAAGGACATTTTAGAAAGAGAGAAAAAGAATACGAGCATTTCAGGAACAGTGGCAGAGAGGCCTCAGTGAATGGGGCAGACTGTGGAGTGGAAGAGAAAAATAGACTATCAATGTTAGAAAAATAGAATATCAGAAATGAGGCAGAGAAGATTGGCTATAATGTCTAGTATAGAGGGCCTCAAAATACTAGCAGAGAGAAACACAGGCAGAGTAGATCAAGAGATAGGGTCCATTGAGATGCTCTATATA
>PVJX010024694.1:0-27831 GCA_004027295.1 Dolichotis patagonum | reverse complement strand
CTTCCCTTTCATGACCCCACATTGCAAGCCTGTGTTCAATTTTTGATAGTCTATCTTTGGTTTCTTTCAAGCAGTTTTGCCAGCTTTCTATCGAGTCTTTAGTTTCCTGATAATCCCTTTGAATCTGCTTCATAAATTCTAGGTTTTTTCTGAATTCTTCATTAAATTTTTCTCTCCATTTGTGTTCCTCCATTCTTCTCTCTGTGTGTTCTTGAGAGGTGCCCAGCCCTTCTTTTATTAATCTACTTATCTCTTGTTTAATTTGAATTAATATTTCAGTTTTGGTCCCTCTTACGAGGTCCTGAAGATATCTCTTTATGTCTGCTAACGCTGTGTTTGATGTTGTATTTTTGCTGCCCTCAGTCTCTTTTGTATGTACCTCTCCTGGATCAATGTTATCAGGGTTGGGGGCTGGGAGTGTTTTCTTATTTCTCGCTGTTGTCATGTTTTTGGTTCCTTCCATACAAGTGTACATTGTAATTCCCAGACCCTTTTCTTGTTGTTTAAGGCTCCTCTAGAGGGCTCAGGCTAGGAGCTTTAGCCCTCTTCAATAGGTTATCAGAGATTAGAGTTCACCCACAGGCAGTGTGTGCTAGCTCCTCCCTTCTGGGCCAGTCAACCTTTGCAGGCCTTCACTGTGTCAGTGTGCACTGATCTCAGGGAAGTAACTGGGTCCCCGCCAGGGGCGCGGCCTAGTCCAAGCAGATTCCACCATTCCACTCAGTGAGGGGAGCAACCAGCTGAAGCCACTTCCTTATGGAGTTGGGGCTGTCCTTCCCAAATCCAACATGTCATCCATTCGGTTTCCCCTTTCCCATGGGAGGGTCTTATTCCCATCACTCACCGAGTCCCTGAGAACTGCTGGGCTCCCCGACTCCGACTTCAGCGCATCTGCAGTGGGAATTCACGGTGCCTCTGGGTGGGTCAAGTGCAGAGCCGGTCCTGGCGAGCTGCACGCAGGGCTGTTCAGCTCCGCGCTCCGGCGGCTCAAGCCAGTTGCTTCAGCGAGGATCACTTGTTCAGGTGGGGCAGGAATTCAGGCGTCTCGAGGAGGGTGCCATGCTCGCTGATCTTATCTTCACTAATAGTAGCCCCAGGACCTTATATTTGAGCGGTTTTTTGCACTTTAGTTTCTTCATGGCTTGTGAGAGTCTCTCTCTCTCTGTTTGGGTCTCTCCAGGGTGTTTTATTCTGGCATTTGAGCTGTCTCTCTCAGAGAGGGTCTCTCTCCTGCTACCTATCAGTCTGCCATCTTGTCTCCTCCCCAAACTTAAATGTTTAACAGGATTTTCTGTCATCTGTGTATATATCGACTTCTTGACTAGATAGACAAGTAGATGAGATAAACTTTGGTCTTAAAAATACTGTGATTAGTGATTCATTACTCTCATTCCTTCAATATACTGGTAACATATAAAAATACTGATTTCAACCATAGGTTATATATATATATATATATATATATATATATATATATATATATGTATATATATTCAGATATATGCATATGTATCTTTGATACATTTTTATCTTCCCTTTACTTGAAATTCAAGATATATCAGGTCACTACAATTTCACTGCTTATTTTGTTATGTATTTATAATATTTGGTGAATAAGTCAACTTAAGTCTGCTGATTCAGATTTTCTTCAGCTGAAAATTTTTCCTATTCTGTTGTTCAAAGGTCATGTTTTGATTTATAAAGTGGATGTACAATGTAATAGTAATCTCTATTAATACTATCCTAAAGCTTTAATAAGTACTGTACTATAATAGTTACTACTTCACCTTTTACATAATAGTTACTGACACATTAGAAAGAGATGTTTTTGTATTTATTTATTGTCCCAATTGTAATTCATTGTTTGTTAATTTGCCCTGGTTTACTCTTTTTAAACAACATTTAATTGTGATTCACTCATGTATACATCTCAATTATCTTTTTTTCTTTCTTAGCTTTTCCCCCAACATCTCTCTTCTAGGTTAATCTCTTAAGTTTGTTTACTGTAGCATTTACTCTAATCTTATTCACTGAAAATTTAGCTCTTTACTGCTGCTAATAGGGAATGTAGCTACTATTGCATATTTAATCATTCATTGTCTTTCTGTTTTTCTCTAGTACTTCATTTCTATCTGCCATTTAGCAAATATTATCATCTAATAATAGTGCATTGTGCCATAAGTTATGTATTATTTATTCTTTTGTTATATCATGCCACAAAAGTTTGATAATTTTAAATGTACAAGGCACATTTTACTGTAAATTTACTACATATTATTTTATGTTTTATAAATATTCATGGATTTGTTTTGTGCAACTTTTCCCACTTCTACTCAAAAGAAGAGCACAAGGAATTCCGTACTGCACTGGTTTGTAGTTATTGGCAGGATTCTCCTTGAATAACACAATGCTAGGTTTGCTGCTGTGTTGCTGGAGTGGGATACTGGAATACCAATTGGCATGAATAAGTTACTTTTTTGACAGAGGCAGCATAGTGGGGACTGAGCTAGAGCTATGAACAGTCCTAGCCACACAGTTTCCTCATGATATCATATTGCTATTGATGGAGATGGATTCATTGACTGGGACACATTTTTGCTTATGTCCAATTTTGAAGCTGCTTATAAGTTCTGGCCATCCCTGAGGTTTTCTGTGCTGTTTGCTCTCTACCATGAGAGAACAAGCCTGTCCACACTGGACAGTGTTATTGTTGGTGCAGCCTGTTTACCTTTGATTTTGGGTGCTGTTGATCTACTGCAATGAATGGGATCCAGAGTGCAGGGCAGTCTTCTCTCCAGTACCCCATCGTTCCCATCCTGGTGTCAGGGTTTTATTAGTAATCTTCTAGAGCAAGAATCCCCAAAGCCTAGGCCATGGACTGGTACCTTGCTGTGGCCTATGAGGAACCAAGCCACGCAGCAGGAGGTGTGCAGCAGGTGAATGAAGCTTCATCTGTGTTTACAGCCTCTGTATTTATGGCTCACATTACCACTTGAGCCCTGCTTCCCCTCAACTCAGCCATGGCATTAGATTCTTACAAAAATGAAAGACCTACTGTGAACTGTGTGCATGAGTGATCTAGGTTATGGGCTCCTTTGAATCATCCTGAAACCATCATCTCCCACCCCACTCTGCCCCATCTGAGGAAAATCCTCCAAGAAACCTGGTGCCAAAGAGATTGTAGACCACTTTTCTAGAATCTTCTCCATCCAGTACTCGGGTTTGGTTTTCCATAAGGGAGATGTTGTAATTTGGCCCATGTAGGGTATTGTTTACATTCTGGGAGCCTCTTCCTAAATTTTTAGAGTCAATGCAATTTCTATTTAGGTGATTTTTCATGTGTGTACCAATGATAGTGGTAAACTATATGATGCCATTGTGCCATAAGTAGCTATTTTTATTAGTACCTTTCAACCACATCAGTAGGAATCTATAAGATGTATGTCTTTATTTTCCGTAGTAATTCATGTATGCAAATGTAATGCACAGAATACATTACCTTGGTCTTACAGTTAGACTGCTGATGATAAATAAAATGGCTTTTTGGATTTCATAGAAAATTGATGCACAAAAGTTTTGTATAAGAGAAAGGAAGATTTATCCCTTGGTGAATGTATATACATAGTGTGAAAATCTGTCCTAATCAGGATTCTCCCCCAAAACATACCTATGTTGGAGTAAGTCAATATGCTTTTTCTAAGGCTTTGGGTAATGAGATGAATCCTTCCTATATTATGGTGGCTTCACATTTAAATATTAATCTTATCTAAAAGCACCTTCACAACAACATCTAGACTTGTGTTTGACCAAATATCTGTGTACAATGGCTTATCCAAATTCACATGTAAAGTATTATAGCATCCTTTGGGAATTATAACGTCTCTTACCTATGTCTTGAATTGGTGGCCCATTCAGGTCTTTCTGTGTTGTTACCTAATCCACATTAACCAAGCTACTTCCTGACTATCGGCACAGTTTGCCTTGTCCAGGCTCATTATGAGGGCAGTGCAAGTGATCCTACCTCACACTGGTAAAGTATACTGTGCTTTGTAAATTGTCTTAAATTTTTATATTTTACTGTCAGTTGCATGAATCTGATTCTCTGCTTTCTTACCCTTCTGACACATGGGATTCTCTAAAGCTGTCCACAACTGTTTCTGGCTGGGCATCCCAGGCAGCCCTTCCTACATCATGGTCCCTCTTAAATGCCCGAGGGTCCATACTAGGGACTGAGTACATATACTGTTTCAGTGTATGTGAACATTTTTGCTTGTTTTTATAGTTGTCTGAAACTATTAGCTTTTACGAGGTGATAAACCATCCCAAAGCCTGAAGTTAAAAATAATTTTAATTTAAAGTAAAGAGCCCTTTCATTTAGTTCATGATTCTGTGGTTCTGCTGGTCAAGTCTTCTGGCCTGGGGCTGCTTGGATGTTTCCTGCTTTGCTCTCTGATACACTATAGCCAGCTGGTGTGTGGATGATCTCAGACTTTTGGGGGGTCATATCTGTCCATGTCTCTTAGTAGGCTGTCAGCTAGATCTTTTTTATCCTCTCTTCCACAGCCTGCTAGCACGGGCTTCTTACCATGGTGTTCTCAGGTATCCAGGCTTACCAGGGACTTTCACTGGCATCACATTCACTACAGTCTCATCCATGAAGCCAAACACCATGAAAAGTCCAAAGCCAATGTAGAGAAGTATTATGTAAGAGTGTGGGTGCAGATATATGTGAAGAAAGTGGGGCTATTAATGCAAAAGTTGTCTACATCTCTGTTTCTTCTGCCTTTTAAACCTGTCTTTCCATGAAATGGCCTGCTGTCTTTTGAGTTCGGTTTACAAAATCTTTCTTCCACCACTTGTCACAAAATTATAGATATATAAATCATCTCTTTTACTGTCTTGTTCATTTGTGCTCCTGGCTGTCTCTGACTGGCAGGGCCATCCACCAATAATGGTGAGCAAGCTCTTGAAGTGATGCTGACCAAGATAAGGACTATGAGTAACTAGGAATTGAAATGAATCTCACTATGACCCTGAGTATCAAGCAACATACAGTCCTGTGTCCCTTAAGTGACACCTACCTGCTCTTCCTTTTCTCTTCGTGCAGCCTTATGTTTCTTGAGATTCCAGTGTTCCTTGGGAGGCTTTCTAGCATTGTAGAGGTCGTGGGCTCTGCAGACAAGCTTGACTCCAAGTCCTGAATGGGTGTATATTAGATATGGGCATAGAGCACATTAATTACTATCTTTTCTTCCTCCACACTTTTTAATTAGTAGGTATACAGATAAATGGGTTTCATTTGGGCATATTGGTACATGCACATGACATACTTTAATCACCTCCTCAACCCCTGCCAAGGTTCACATGTTTTGGATTGGTGGAGTCAATGTGTATAATTTATTGTAATCATGTTTTTACCCCATTACCCCTTCTTACTCCTCCTTATCCATGCTCTTCTCTTCCTCACATCAAATTATAATCTCCCTTCACTTTCTTGTCATCTTTCTTAGATTCCATATATTAGGGAGAACATGTGACATTTGTCTTTCTGAGTCAGGCTTATTTCTTAACAACATCTGCTCTTTATCGTTGTTATTGTTATTCATCTGAAAAAATGTCTTAATACTGTTTTATGAAGCTTGAATGAGTCAACATTCAAGTGGCTGGAGTCTTGATTTTATTTTTTGTTTAACAAGTTTTTTTTAACTTTTTGCAAGCACATCAAATTGAATTGATTTTTTTAAAAATATGTGTAATTTTATACTAGTCTGCAAATGCAATCTAATGCATGAAGTTTCAGGTTCCATTTGCTTTTCTTTACAATTAATATTAACGTTCAATTTTACTCCACCTATTTGGTGTTTAATTTAATTATGTTTCTATTTTTATATTTCATGTATGTTGTTCTTAATTACTTCATTTCAAACTAAGAAACATAATAATAAAAAGATGCATACTATACACTCTTTTCAGCCATTGACTGAAATGCTAAGGTCAATCAGTTCTCAATAATCAATTTTTTACTAAAGGGAATTTGCTGAATAAGACCCACGGCAACCATTCATTAAGTTTGCACTCTTCTAAGTGAAATGGAAAAAAGGAAAAGACATTTTAATGGAATTTTTTATTTTCTAATTAACTCCAGTGTTTTAAAAAATGGCTTAAAATACACATAAAAGATGATGAATATATATTTATCTAGGATCAAAATCCAATTTTAAATAATTGCAAAAGTCTACTTCTTGAAGCAGTATCTTTTGCAAACATACCAGTGAAAAAATCAACATTCAAGCAAGTCAACTAGATGTCACTTACACATTAACAATTGGATTGAGAGTAACTTCATTACCTCTGAATGAATTAAATCAATCCATTGTTCCCACTGTTATACAGAGTCTATCTTCTGCTTTCCAAGCCTGCCACAAATCTTCTGAACAAAACACTCTAAGTTCTATTGGTTAATTTAATAAAATTCTATTACAAGTAGCATTTGTACTACAAAGATTTGGTTACACTGTCTGTGAGATCATAGCTCTAGAAAAGTATAGAGAGTTCACAACTGAGAAAGTGTAGAATGTCTCTGTTATCCTTGATAATGTTTTGGATTTGCTACACATCTTTAGCTTTTTAAACCATTTCAATAAATTTTTTAATAACATCAATATCATGACATTAAATAGCCGGACCGATATTTCATCATGTTGCTGTTATTGGACAATCAACAAGGAAGAGCTTGTGATTACTCAGATTGACATAAAAATCTTGAAGTAGAAATTTGATCTCCCAGTCTTTACATATATAAAACTTTCCAAGCAATTATTTCAGACCTGGATTTGCTTTTTGATCAGTGTTAGGCTACTATGAGAGAGACAAAGACCTTTCTGACCAGATGACCTATTATGCATTGCTTTTTAGAATAATGTAGTTGATTTTCTTGAATATTATGCATTATTTCCATATTATGGCCACACATCCTTTTATTGGAAGGATTTTCTACAAATTTCAACTCTTATGTATTGCAGGCTCAATAAAATGATTTTTATCTATGTGTTCTTCAAATTGTTTCAAACACTGATTTGTTTGGATATAAAGAGGATAGAAGTATATAAAACACCCTTGAAAACAAATCACTATGACCCTTATGGGCCTATAAAATTTGTGTTTTATTGCATATTCTTCAAGTAATGACATCAATATGAAATAAAAGTGACCCTTGTGTTGTTACAGTTTAACCAAATTATTGCACGAAAACATGCAAGATTAGGAGTGTCATGTAATACTGATGGCAGTGTACAAGTAGCCATGAATCAGAGCTTTCATCAAGATTGATTAGTTTGAGGTAGTTTCAAGATAATAGGTATTTTCCAAACATCCATCTTGGAAATATGCATTTTAGGTTGTAAATAATCATCAAAGAAAAAAATATCAAATTCCTCCTGTCTTAGGGCATTTAACCTGTTGTCAACACATGCTCCTGTTAGTCAGGACTTCATGTGCACAAAGAATCCTCTATGTTGTCATCGGTTCATGGGTGATGAGCAAAGGTCATTTCCTTTGTGTATTCATCTCAGTGTGTTATTAGCTTTCTTTCAGAGGAGAAGCACTTCCTTTTTATGCATATTCTGTTGGTGCCCCATCTAAGTCCCTTCAGCCTGGAATAATACAATACAACAAACCAAGTGATTCACAAAATGGAACATTTATTTCTCATAGTTCTAGAGGTTGGGAAGTCGAAAGTCCAGGCCATGGCTGATTTGGTGTCCAGTGAGGGTCCCCTTCTATGTTCATAGATTCTTGCTTCATTTGTTCACCATGGCCTCACATGGCAGAGGGAAGGGATCACACAGGGCTCCTTTTATAAGTGTTGTGATCCATTGATGAGGCTGGATTTCATTAATTAATTGCCTCCAGAGTGCTCTACCTTCAATTGAGGATTAGCTTTTAACAAGTGAAATAAATGGGGCAGACACTGACATGTAGTCTGTAACAGTGGTGGCAAACCTATGGGATGCATGTTATTCTTCTTTTAAGACAAAAGATGTTAATGTATAAGTTTTTTCTAAACTAGGTATTTGCTAGATTTAGTATTCAGGTTTAATTGCAGTGTTGGCAGTTTGCAATAAATAAGTTTTGGGTTGCAGTTTGGGCACTTGTCTTTAAAAGGTTCTCTCTCACTGGTCTGTAGTCTACCCTAATTTCTAAAATGTTGTGGTGCCCTGTACATTTAATAGTACTAGACATTGGTGGCCCTATCACCTCAGAAATGTTTTTGCAAAGCAGAAAATAAAAATCTGCAGTTTCGAGTAATCTACATCACTGAGTACTCTCCAGTCACCTCCAGTCTTTGGGGAACTGTCCTCTTTGACTTAGCTATCCATCTTTTTTTTTTCTTTTCCGCCTTCTGTACTTATGGTTTGCATTTGCATTTAAATGTCACATTTCATAATGGAACAAGTGAGTGGAATTCTCAATGACTAGGATGCAATTGTCTGTACAACTAAAATGCCAAACTCAGAACACACTGAAAAGACTTCCCGAAGTGCCTAAATTGAAGTTTTTATTACTAGAGAATATTACTCACACCATGACTTAGTGTCCAGTCATCTGTGTTGTTAGACTTTTTTTCTGGTTTGGGCTTTTGACTTTCTTCACTTCCCTTCCTATTATTGCATCAATGCAGTTGTAGTTAAAAAAGAACTGTAAGACATCAGGATTGATTTATGGAGAGCCCGCGTCCCACATTAGATGTTTTCCTCCTATTTAATTCTAACTAGAAAAGAGGCAATAAAACTCACATTTATTAACACCAATGATGTGTCATGCATCATGTTGAGAATTTGTTGTGTATCAGTCTTCAAAAGAAAAGATAAAAACAGCTTCATGAGTGGGTGATAGATAAGAAAATTATGTTTCAGATTAAAAGTATAATAAGAGAAGATCAATAATCAAACCCAGATACACTGATTTTAAAATAGGAATATGTTCAGCTTTATGGTGAAGAATGTGTTTTAAGACTTTGAGGAGCAGAACTGAGTGTAGATTTGGGATTCAGTACTTGGTGTGTTGGACATATGTTTATTTGAGCTGTAGGGTGTGGTCCTTCCCAGTTCCTTTTTGTTTGTTTGTTTGTTTGTTTAAACCATCTAGCAAATACCTATAGATAACAATTCCAGAGTTTTGTGCTCTCTTACATTTTTTCTCTTTTTCATTTTAAAGAGAAAAAAACCCCCAGAAAAATCAGAAGCAAACAGTCAAAAGACAACAACAAAAAGCAAATGATAACAACAACAACAACAAAAAAAATCAATGGCAATGTAGGATTTCAAAACAAGATGATAGGGATATAATAATGGTTATTATAGTACATATTATTATCTTCAAAGCAATTGCTCATCTTACCAGATACAGGCATGCAATATTGATCAAACAATATAATTTCCCTTTGAGCAGTTTCTTCACTTATTAGTTTTGTGTATTTCTTACTGGAGTTATAAGTAATTGTAGAAAATACAAAGAGTAGCTTGAAACCTAATTAGAATTTCTGTCTTTCTTTTGTAGAACTGGGACAGTCATACTGAGGTTAGGATTCAGTAGACTTTTAAATAGCTGCCTCACTTCTCTTAGAAACATTTCCTATTATTGCAGAGCTTGGTGTTTCTTCACTAGCCATAGGAAAACAAAAGTGAACATTACTCCACAGACCGCATGGACAAGTGTAATTATTTTATGGTATTGTCTAATTCTTTCAGTAGCTAGTTGGCCCTTTTGCTTTTTTTCTTCTTTTTAGATCTTCACTATCTGTTGAATTATTTTGTATATATATGTTCCTTGAGTAAGCCAACTGAATTTTGTTTAAAAAATAGGGCAAAAACAGCCTTCTTTATAAAAGGAATAAAAAAGGATAAGGAAAATGGCAAGAAAAATACAATGGAGAAAACGGGATCTGATAAAACTAATAAGCTCTAGAAACATGCCATCTAAAGATGGACTTATTCATCAAGATCGCAAAAAGTGAGGAAAGGTAAATGATTATGTGTGTTATCTAGAAGGGGCCATAGACAGTTGTCTAAAGCCAGCCCCCTTATCTTTTACTAAAGTTAGCAGCATGCTTTTTATTTCCAAGTTGAGGAATGAGTTGTTTTCCTCCTTCTGTATTTGAATTGAGAACAACGCTACATGTCCGATTTTATGTCATATTTCACGAAACTTTCTTTCAGTACAACTAAGAATGATAGGAAATGCCTATCGCAGCATGGAAAGCAGTGTAAGAATCCTGATAGAAGATTTGTAATGTGAATATGAACTACTGTGGTATGAATGTACCCACATCTTCACTATCATTTGGTCACAAACCACTCATGCAGATTACTATTTTAACAGTAAAAAGATGGCCCTTTTTAAAACAGTGGGTCTAAGGAACTTGATTGTAGCATGATTATTTTCATTTAAGAATGTTTCCTGAAACAAGAGAGTCTTCAAGTCTAAAAAGACTAAAATGCATTTTAAATTTTGTACTTATGATATAATTAAAGTGATTGGATTCTCTTGAATTATTCAAAAGTACTGCTTCCTGCTGTGTTCACTAATACCTGGGCTTTGAGACCCCTTAGAAAGCATTATGTGCATCATGTAGAATTGTGATTCACTGCATTCACAGGAGGGACATGCTCACACATGCCCAGATTGTGCTCTGTGTCATTTTCTGTCAATAGTTGCTCTTTTGATTGAAACTAAAAAAAAAAATTTAAATCTGTGAGGTGTTATTGATTCTACTGAATGTTCCTAGGCAGAGGAGGTTGCCAGTGTTACTTGGCAGTTTCAGCAAATGTGACATTTGATTCTTCCTTTTCTGAGGTCATCCATGAATACATGTGTATTCTCCAGAGGCCTGGGCTTCTGTGTGACCTTCTCCTGCCATTAGTGTGACCCCGGGCAAAGATGCTGCTCCTGCCTTGGGTATTATCAAACCTGTCGCTCTTCACAGACTTGTCCTATGAGAATCATACTCAATCTACATGAATTATTGTGTCAATGACCATAGAAGGAAAATATAGCACATGCTGATATGAGTGCTTCACAGCCCAAATCTGTTCTTGAGTACTACAGAAGTTATTTCCCTGTGACTTTCATGTCTAATGACAGTGGTAGATAGCCCCAGCATCCAAAATCTTCTAGGTATATTTGGACTCAGAAACTTGGCTAATATGTGTCTTAGCCAACGAGAAAGAATAAAATTTTCCTTTTTCCTGCTTTTAGCCAGTTTCTGAATTTTCTTACTTGACTCTCTTATCAGCCTCTTCCAAGCACATTTTAAGATTGACCTCTTCCAAGTTCATCTTGACATGACCTACTCCACCCTTACTGGTGGAAGTATGCTCCCCCATCTCATCACATGACAATCTGGACTTCAGTTCATTTCCCCATGTCTAAGCCACATTCAATAACATATGTGTTTTGTAAACAAAAGGGTTTTATTTTGTTCTTTGGTTCATGTCTGTCTCCTATACAATGCATAGCACATGCTGGTGTACAATAAATATTATTGAACTGAATATACTTAAGGAGAATATTGATATTAAAATAGGTTGTTCTTATCTCTTGTATTTCACTTAAAGATAAAGGAGGGACATTATTGAACTGAATATACTTAAGGAGAATATTGATATTAAAATAGGTCGTTCTTATCTCTTGCATTTCACTTAAAGATAAAGGAGGGACATTATAAACCCCTATTAGAAGGTTACCACAGTGTCAAAAGCTGTTTCCATTACCCTCCATATTATGGAAACTGTTTAGTTAGGGAATAGAAAATGAAATTTACCAGGGTTGTCATCTGTAGGTTTCAAATAATCAATTTTTATTTAAACAAAAATAAGGAAAATGTTACCCAACTGCAGAAAAATATTCTAAATATTTTGAACAACTGAAGTTGATTTTATTCCAGGGAAAATGATTTTATGAGCAAATATTAGCTCCTATTAGAATAAGATATGATATATTGGTTGAAGTGAGGCAGTATTCTGGAAAACACAAGCCCAGGCACAGCAAGGTCATCATGAAAATCTCCTAAAAATAATTTTCAAAATTTTTCAGTCGGAAATTTCTCTCTATCTAAAATTACATCCTATCAAGTGAAATGACAACATAGGTCATGCTTTAATTTTAACCCTGTGAATTTTTCAAAAAACTTAAAAGCATTGTAAAATATCTTGACATCCTGCAGGTATTCTATCTTCTTAAACATGATTCAAGCTCAGATCACTTACTTCTGCCTTTAAAAATATCAGTTCTAGACATTTCTTTTTCTATGGTTCAGAGGGAATGAGTAGGTCAGCTCTTCTGGAATGACAGGTTCGTGCCAGTAAAGTGTAAGACAAGATGAAAATGTTGAGTGGTTGGGTCACACAAAGCCTGGGGTTGCTCTTCTGAGATATTTTTGCTCAGTATGATGGGTAATGAAGCCATGAAAGAAGGGACATCTTGTCCCCGTAGAATGGGTAAATTTCCACTGCCTTGTATCTTTATGAACATCTACTGCAGGTTTTATTAGTGTTTTCTAGCTCCTAACTGGGACCCTAAAGTTGGTATATATGCCTAATTTATTAACAGATGTCCAATGACATCTTAATAAATTTTTGGTCACTTCTATAAATAGGAAAAAAATATTGGGAGTTTAAAAGACTTTTTATCCAGTGCTTGCTTAATCAAGCCTAGAGATAACTCCAACTAAAATTTAGTTATTGAGATCATGACCTCACACTCTGCTGTTACCTGCTGATTCTTTAGAAGAGAAAGGCAAGCACAGAGTGCAGCAGGAAATACCTGACAGCCTGTGACCCCTCCACTTTCTTGATGCTGAGAAATAGGGACCATGGCAGCTGATTCTGGTGACACTGTTTGCTCTCTATTTGTATCTTTGCTAAAAGTACATTCACTTTACATGTTCCCTTGTTCTATGAAAACTCTAGAAACACAGCTCCCAGTTGGGACCCTAACATTAAATGCTATGTGGTTGGGAAACCCTTATGTAACTAGACACAGAGGCAGTTTACCAAATGGTCTGTTTCAGGCACAAGGGAGTCAGAGAAAAAGATGCATACAAATTGGCAGCAAGGTACAAAATTTCCAAATGAAGACTGAAGCAGAAATACAGCTATTGCTTTGATTATAGCATGAAAATGATGTGAAAATCCTCCCAGCATCTTAAACAGGGCCTTTGTGCAATGTTATTTGCTACAAACACTGACAACATTAGGAACTAAGCGAGAGCTGACTCAGAGACACAGAAGTCACTAAAGAGTTAAGAAACAAGTAGTGAGGATAATAAAATAGAACTTAAAACATTTTCTTAGGAGATGCCAAGGTAAAGATTACAATTCAATAGAATAATCTTTCTAACCCTGGAGAGTTTATCTGATGATAAACTCTATGGTTTAGGCCATGGTTTAGCCTACGGTTTAGGCCATGCTTCAGCAATTTAGCCAAGACAGCAAAGGAAGTATGTGAAGCGAGATATTATTTGAAAACAGTAAACTGTCAAGAAAGACACAGAGTAGCACCGTACCTTCTATTCCCTCTGAAGGGTAATAGTCTGGTATTAAGGATGGTAGAGAACATAGTATGGTAGCGAAGTTAAGGGAGACAAAAAGACTTCCCACTTCCCTGCTTGCCTCAGAGTTGCCCTGGTGATTCTATACTCCTTTCTGAGCTCCTGACCTATGGGTCCAGTTGGTTACTCCAGAACTCCACATATATGTTTAATAGTCACCTATGTATTTATTAATTTCAAAATTGACATCATTTTATCTCAGAATCTATGTGGATTTTGCTTCCTAAATCTCTCTCCTTGATTTGTCCATTTGTCTTCCTCCCCACTGTCTCTCTTTAACTGCAGTCACATGTCATTAAGAATTGCCAAAATCTTTCTAACTCTACAAAGTCAGCATTCTATATTTTTGAACTTCAAATTCAAGGATTCGATCCATTGTAAATCAGAAAAGTTCTCCAAGTTGCTTGTGTACTAAGCATGTGCAAACTTTTTTTTTGGGGGGTCATTATTTCTTGAGCAAGATAGTGTAGCTTTTACCTTTTATTTTAAATAATTTAGAGATAACTTAATGTATGGGAAGATGTACATAGATTACATGCAAATATATGTGTCGCTTTATATCAGGGCACTGAACATGCTCAGATTTTGATGCTTGGGGTGAGGGAGGGGTGGGGGCTCCTACTAATCAACCGTGCATCCCTAGGGAAAACTGTACCTTCTCCCTTTGCCACACACTGGAAAATTCATTTCTCTGCATCAAAAATGATCTTTCCAAGACTCACATCTAATCATGCTTCTTCTACAATTCAGTAACTTTTGTTGATCTTCCACAGCCCGTAGGAATTGAGTGACTGAAACCAATAAATGAATGCACAATTTAACCACAATCTCCAAGATGAATTTCAACCAGACAAGCCCAGGTAGTCCTGGGAACACATTGCCCATGTGTTGAACTTGAACATGAAGCTCTTTCTAGTGGAGCCGTGTTTGTCATCACATGTGGCCGCCAACCTGCTGAATGTTTCTCAAAGGCATGACTGTGTGCTCTTGGTGACCATCGTGTGCATATGCTGCTGTCTTTGCCTGTGCTGGCAAAGACTTGTGACTCTTGGCATGTGCTACTGTCTTTGCTTGAAATCTCCCATTTCCTTTTAACTTTTGTTTTTCATTTCTGATTTGAATTAAATGTCAGTGTCTTCAGGAAATTGTCAGAAACTCCCAATATTAGATTGAACTGGATGGTTTGTTTGTTTGTTTGTTTGTTTTGAAGTATGTTTCTAAAACACTCTGCACTTACCCTGTAGAAATATTCTATGAGACTAGTCAAGTATCCATTAGTAAAATGGAAACTTCTTAAGAATTGTCTGACATCTGTTTCAGTATTCTTCTTCATGAATAAATGATGACTACGCTATATATTGGTAATCAAACTTTGAAATTAAGTGAGCCTGCAAAAGAGGAAAAAATATTAAAAGAGACAAAGGAAAAAGGAGGCCATCGTGGAGGCAGAGTTTAGCAATTCTTTCATCCCAGAAAGAGAAGGAGATCCTTAAGGGAGACAAGTGAGGCACTGGAGAGGGTAAGGCAGCAGAGGGGGTGCAAGGCAAGAGTCAGGATGTTCCAGAAAGAGGGCTTATTGGGAGCTTAAGGAGAGAACTGGGGGCAGGAGAGACTGAATGACTTCATTTAGGAAGTCGTTGGTGACCTTGGAGAGAGCACATTCTGTAGAATTTGGGGACCGAGGACAGAACACAGTGAGCCAGGGTAGGTTTTGGGAACTGTGAGTGAGGGACATGCATACCTAAGAACACATTTTCATAAGCAATGACCTCAACAGGAAGAGCAGCAAATTGCAGTGCTGCAATAGGGTACTACTTAGGGAGGTAGCAAAATGAAGAGCAGGTTAAAACAGGACTCCCTCTCCCTCCCTTGCCCTTCCCCTCCCTCTCCCTCTTCTTTTCCCTTCTCTCATCCTCTCCTTTCTTCTTCCTCCTCCTCTTCCCCTCTCCTCTGGCCCTTCCCCCATCTTTTCTGCTTTCTTTCTTTTCACTGTCCCTCCCTCTTTATTATTCTCTTTTTCTCTCTCCCTTCTGTCCTCCTTCTCTCATTTTCAGTCTCTGTGTCTCTTCTTTTTTCTACTTTCTCCTTTAATAATAAGGAAGCTTTGAGAATACTTCTAGGACTGTCAGGTAAACGCAATTTAGTGAGGATAAAGAGCTTGGTGATTCTCAAGAAGTGTTCACTTAATGGAATACAATCCCTAAATTGTTTAGTGAGCAACACTTTCATATTAGTGAGGAAAAATGGATTGTTTAGTGAAGAAAAAGGCACATATACAGTCTTCATAGAAATGAAGACGAATGTCCTTTCTTTTGAAATGTGACAGGGGAGATTTAGGGCAAGAACAATAGCCAATTTGAGTGAGAAAAAAAATTGATAAGAATTCAAGTCAAATGAATTGTGTCTGTTCAGAAGAGTATTATTAAACAAAGACAAACAGAGTTGGAGGAACAAGCAGGATATTTGAGCATCAATAAAGTGGAAATTCCTGTATGCTGTAGTGATCCATTAAAGATAGAATGCAGAAGTTCAGCCTATTGTAAAGACTTCTGAATGTGGAACTCCTCATTGCCTTTTACTGTACCTGAAACATCTCTTCCCCCCTATAAATGGTTATCCTCAGACAGATGCCAAATTAGCCCTAAATGTCATTTGAACCCTTAGGTGTACCCCATTACACTTCATCATTATAGGTATCACAAAAAACTTTACAAATGAAAGTGGGTCAGAGTACACCAACAGATACCATATTGTTAAACAAAGTCCTGGTGTCTTCTTGGTGTGTTTTGGCACCTCAGTGGTCTGATAGCAGGTTTCATTTGAAGCACGTGAAAATAAACATTAATAGTGAACTTCCAAAGGCCCACTGAAAGTTAAACTGAATAATTATATAATTTAGAATGCATTTTAAGTTATTAATTTATAATAAGACTATTATTACAAGGCAGTGTGTTAATTTGCTAACACTGGGACTGAATAACTGAAATACACAATTTAAAGAACAAAAAATTTACTTCGGTTCATGATTTCAGTCCATGGTTGGCTTCTTCCAACACAGAATATCGTGGAGAAAAAGCACGGCAAAAGAAAGCTGGTCAATTCACGGCAGATGGAAGCACAGAGAAAGAAAGCCAGAGACAGACAGACAGACAGACAGATGGACAGAGAGACACACAGAGAGGCAGAGAGAGAGAAAGAGAGAGAGAGAGAGAGAGAGAGAGAGAGAGAGAGAGAGCGAGCGCAGGAGCAAGAATATGCCCTTTTAAGTCATTCCAGTGACCCACCTTCTCCATCCAAGTCCCATCTCCAGTAGCACATTCAGCTATAAACTTAGCAGTGGATTAATCCACTGTTGAGTGTAGTGTCCCCATGATTCAATCATCTTCCAAAAATACCACCTTAAATAATTGAGCCTTTGGAGGACATTCTTGATCAAAATCATAACAGAAAGATAAACATGCCGTCTCTATAAACTGTCACCAGTGCACTGGTATCATTGTTGCATTATCCAATGGAGAGGAGGGGGTGGCAGAGATCAAAAAGAGAGGCCAAGTACCAGTGTGAAATTTTCATTTTTCTGTTACAATGATTTTTGACTACTGCGTAATGTATAACTGAAAGTATTATGGTTTAATTTTCTTGATTCCAGTATTTTTCCAGCAACTTTGCTCTCTATGTTCAAACTGACTATATTTATCTGCTTTTCTTTACAGACTACTTTTATTACTTTTACCATTTTAGTTAACAAAAACTGAATAATTCAAATAATTAGTAGTTGTCTTATTGATTATATAAATAGGAATTTCTGGAACCAACTATTTGTTATTCATAGCTTTTATTTTTTATCCCAATTTCAAAATCCCTATTAACTCTTGAATTCAAACTCTCAAAATGCTAAAGTATCAGTATAATTAAAATCGATTCTACCAACTTCCCTTTATCCGTAATTGTCCTTGTATACCACTCTAGTCAGATATCTTCGTAATTAAACTGAAGATCATTAATTACATTTTTATGAGAAAACTGATAACTTGCATTTTTTCTGCATAATTAGGTCTCAAGCTGTGTCATTTTTATAAATTTTCATTTTTAGGATTTGTGCCAGTTAGTTTCTTCTCAGACTGTGTTCTCAGGCTACTGTTATGAAAGGTAATGTACTTTTCTATTGAGAATGAAAGGAGGACATAAGCTAAGGCTCATTGTATGAGGAGGGACAGGTAAGTTCCAAGTTTCCAAGTGTCATCTCCAACTGTATTAGTCCACTGATCTTTCAACTTGATTTTTAAGTAGGGTGAAGAGCCTTCTGGAAGAAGAATACATTGTTGTTTTAACCATTTTCTATTTCATAGATATGTAACCATATATTTGCATTTTAAAATGTAGGCTCTCAGGTTTAAATAATTTTTGTGCTCACGCTAGATGATAATGAAAATCAGAGATGATGAACTTAGTATAGGCATTATGGAAAATAGTATGGAACTTCCTCAGAAAATAAGAAAATAGAAGTAACACATGATGCATTGTTTCAGTAATCTCACTACAGGATTCATATTCAGAGGAAATCAAATCAATTGTACAGATATCTACCCTCCTGTGTTTATTGAAGTGTTATTCATAATAGCCATGAAATGAAATCAGCCTTGTCTATCAATAAGTAAGTAGACACAGAAAATTTGGAATATATAAATAGAGATGGAGATATCTATGATGAATATAGATATTTCTGCAGAAATAGATATAGCTATCCATATTCTATATGTATAATAAAATACTATCAGCCTGTAAAATGAAATCTTGTTCTTTGCAACATGGATAAGCCTGGAAGATATTTTGCAAAGTGAAATAATCCAGGCCTAGAAAGACAAAGACTACAGATCTCACTCATTTGTGAACTCTAAACTGATTGATCTCATAAAACTAGGAATAGAATGATAGTTACCAAGCCTGGAGAAGTTGTTGTTAGTATGGTGTTTGGGGGGAGATATTAGTCAAAATAAAAAATAAAAAATTAAAGAGATCTGCTGTACAGCATGATGACTATAGCTAATGATCTTGTATTATTAAGAAATTTGAGAGTGGATAAAAAGTGTTTTTACCATAAATGTAATAATTATGTGAGGTAATGCATATGTTAATTAGCTAAATTTAACCATCACAATGTAAATATGCTTCACAATATCATGTCATACACAACAAATACAATTTACCTCTGAAAAAAGGAAGAGGTGGCAATTGCAATTTCCTATGCTGTATAGTTTAGAAATTTAATGAAGTATCAAGGCTTGTTATGTTAAATAGTGTGATTTGTTTTAGATACAGAATAACATTAAAATTCTTACATATAAATATATCCTCAGAATGACTATAAGTGAGCAGTTTCAATCAAGGCATTGATTCTTTGAATTTAGTCAAAAGTAACATATGAGCTCAAATAAAACAAAGATCAGATCAGATCAGATCTTTGTTTTAGATCAGATCTAGATCTTTGTTTAGCATATGAGCTCAAATAAAACAAAGATCAGATCAGATCTTTGTTTAGATCCGATCTTTGTCTAGATCAGATCTAGATCAGATACTTTATCAAAATGGGCATTTATTATAAGTATCAAAAATATTAAAATATGTCTTTTCATAAAATTAAGTTCAATTTCCTTTCATCATCCATTCAAATGATATATTTTGAATATATCAGATAGATATATCTGATATATATCAGATAGATATATCTGATATATATCAGATATATATCAGATAGAAAGTATCAGATGAATATATCAGATAGAAAGTACATGATCAGGGAAGCATTAAAAAGTTTAAACAGAATTCCTACCCTTGAAGATCTTTATGAAATCACAGGAAAAACTAATACCAGGGAGCAGTTATTTATATTAGAAAATATCAGACCTTACGGCTCATTGGAGGAATCTGAAAGGTTTAGTGAGGAAGTGCTAGATCTCAGTGAATCCAAGATCAGAAAGAAACAGGGTTTCTAGGTATTCATAAATGTCAAAGGAAAGGGTCAGAAGAGTGTGCTGGTCTGCCCTGGGTCACTGTGGTCCAGTTTGGAAGAACTAGTGTGTGTGATGTCAAGGAGGAGCTGGTACTGGTGAGTTTAGGGTGCAGATTCTTTATGCAAAAAGAATATCAGGGAGATCATTAACAAGTGAGCTGGGAGATAGAAGGCAGAGACTGCAGTCAAAATATGTCTTTTTCAGCAGCATAGAAGACTTGAACTCATTTTCAAGCACAGAGTATAGCTAACAGACAAAAAGGATGTAAGGAACAAGTTCAGAACATTTGCAGGAAAATGGATGTACCTGGAAAACAAAATGTTAAGTAAAATTGAATCAGACACATGAGTTTAAATACCATACAGTACCTCTTATTTGAATAAAGCAAAATACAAACAGCACAATAAAGAATGGATAGAAGGAGACAAGGGGATAAATTCCTGAGAATTGGAAAGGGGTCCAGGAAGGGGAAATAAGGAGAATAAAGATATGCTAATAACCTCATTAAATGTAAACATTATGTGTCTAAACATAAGATTTGTAATGTAAACAAGAACAAAAATGAGGGAAGGAGATTTAGAGGAGAGAGGTGAAAGAGAAGAGACTGAAAAGTAATCAAGGGCCAGGGATATAGCTCAGGGGCACAACACCTGCCTGGCAAGTGCAAGGTTGTGAGTTCAATCCCTGGTACCAAAACAAAAACAAAAACAAAAAAAGGAAATCAAGCTGTGTTTTGTACATGTACTCACTCCCCAAGCTGATTCAGTGCCCTCTTCTTCATTAGTTTCCCACTCATTCTTCAAATTCTCATTTTTCTCTTATCTTCTCTGTCTTATTCGTTTCTTTAATTTCATGCACAGACCTTTATAACACATTATATGGCAAAATGATATTGTCAATTGTAATTTAGTTTCTTTTTTTTAAATTTTAGTTTTGATTTATGAAATTTCCATATGTCAGAACTCCAGTTTTCCCTCTTATTTTTTACCTTAGCAAAATACATTTGTTAAACCATAAAATAAAACTAACACTGGTTAATATTTATAGTCACTGAATTAGTTAAAATTAATTAAGGTAGTTAATATTTGTATTAGTTGAATTGGTTAATGTTAATTAAGAAAGTTAATATTAACTGCTATTGCTATTTTATTTATATTTCTTTTCTCTTTAGCTAATATCCTTTACCTGTGCCCAGATTCCTCCAGGATAATATTTGTATTTAGTTGTAGTGCCTCCTCAGATTTGTGGGGACTGTGACAGCTTCTCAGATTTTTCTTCCTTTTGGTGACGTTGAATTTTGAGGCGTACTGTAAAATGTCCCTGAGTTGGAATTTGATGCTGTATTTCATGATTAGACTGGATTTTGTTTTATTTTTACTACAGAGGAAAAAAATACCATGGTCATCACATCAGGAAAACATCGCTGTGTTTAGCATCCCTCTTGTTTTATCTTTTCTGGAAAAGATGAAACTATATAAGTGGTATATAAGTCTGCTATATAAGTGGAATCATGTAGTCAACATTCTGTTTAGAATGTCTTCTTTCAGTCCGCAATCTGCAGTAAAGGTATATATTATGAATGTGACTTACCACTGCTGATGTAAAGTTCATTATAAAGTACCCTTCATCTTCCATTTTTCCATAGTCACTATGGAAAGAAGTCACTAAACAGCCCACACCATAGAAATAGGAGATTATGTTCCACCCTGTTTGGGGTGAAGTATCTATCTAAATTATTTGGATTCTTTAGCATGATAGCTTTATCTTTTCTCCTTGTTTATTCAGTTATTCAGTCAATTATTTCTGTATAGCCACATTAGCCTACACACACACACACACACACACACACACACACACACACACACTTTGGGTTGTAATCTGATACCGTTTAATTTTTCTACAAAAGCAGCTTCATCTTTGACCATTGGGAACTCTTTCTGCTGGGTCCTGTGTGTTTCTGGCTTATCTCCATCCTTGGGAGGATTTTTTGTTTAAGTTGTTTTTAGCCCTTTCTTGCTTTCTGGTGCATCCAGATGCTCATTGACATCTGTCATGGTCCTGCATTCAGTCACCTCTCCTAGAGACTGTGGCTCCTTTAATTGAACCTCAGTTTTACAAACTGAGGCAGAGGTGTACTCATTCTCGTGAGATACAATTTCTTCTTAACTCTACCAGTTGAAAGAGGAAGGAAATGTGTGTGTGTGTGAACTAACATAACATGCATATATACCTACTTATACAAATGTCTATATGCAACCATTTGTGTCTATATAAGGATGAATATTACCTCATGGGTCATTCTATCTAGTCTTTTACTTGTTTGTAACTTCTCATTCCAATGATAAAAAACATAGCTTATACCATTTTCCATCCTTTATTTGCTCATTTCAATTATACAAATATAAAGATTATCACAATTCTTAGCCTGTATTGCCAAACTGTAACATTATCAACCAGAGTATAGTGGTTATAAATAGTTTCCTTTGTGTTTAGTCTTCAAAAGCATTTCAAAAATTACTTAGCTCATCAACTTTTCCCCATCCTCTTTTCCATGAGTTGTTTCACATATTTGTAATATCTGTTGTGTTAACCCCATGTTACGGTGTCAAGGTATTGGAGAACAAAAGCATTTTATAATTTTCGAGTTAAGTCTCAGTGTTTTAGTGGTCCTGTCTCTTGGAGCTGTGACTTTCTCAAGTTTTTCTCACATAGGTCCCTTGTTTTCTCCAACTTTCTTTTTTCCCTGGCTTTTGCTTTCCCAAGCTATTTTATTAAAGTTGTGCCCTTGTTAAATGTTTTGCTTTTCTCGCTTACACAAGATCGGAACTCTCAAAGGAGTTTTAACAGGAACAAAATCTTTCCCCTGGTGGCATAAGATAGGCCATAGCATTTCTTGGAATATAGGTCTTTTTTTATAGAGAAACCTCTGAGCATATTTTACAATGATTGATTCTAGCTCTCTTTTCCGAGCTATGAGGGGCCTTTTTTAGATTTTCACCATAAAAATCTGGTGGGATTCCTACAAACCTTGCCCATTACCCCCTGCAAGACTATTAGTTCCTGGACTTTGTTGCTCACACAGTGGTCTACACCCATTTTCAAGCTCCTTATCAAATAGCTGTGCTGGTGTTCTGCCAGTCTATGGACCTGACACTTTCAATTCTAAGCAAGTGAAGAGATGTTGATTGTATTTCTGGTTGGGTTTATCTTGGCAGCTGTGAGTGTGGCATTTGCTTCTTTGGTCCAGGAAAAATTGTTGATTTTTGCTGTTTTCTCTTATTGGAAGGATGTGAGTGATGACTGCTAATGTCTCTGCATTTCTCTGGTTAAAACAAATACCACTGTTTGCCATGTTTAAAGCATGATATTATTTACAGCACTGTAAGTCTTGTAAGGGTAGAGGCAGAGAGAATGTTCCATTCACTCTCAGATCCATAGTGCTTAAGTGCCCAAAATCAAGGAAACTGAGTAATTTATGTGATGGATGGTAACAGAATTGATGGATGGGGAATAAATGGAGACATAGAATAACATAAATTGATTATGAATTGATACTGTAGCAAAAAAAAGAGAAATAAGGGAGTGTACATTTATAAATTAATTACATAAGATAAGTCTAGAAAACAAATTAAAATTGATGAAGAAATAGAATGAAGAGCATATTTTAGAAGAATTAAGAAAAATTGAACAACCTCACTCTCCATTACTAGTCCAGAATCCTTCCTGTCTTGATAATTCTGAATGATTTTTTTTCATTCTGCAAAATGTAGTCAGATACTTTTCAACCCATTGAAAGCTATCAATATGTCAGAAGTACATTTATTACATCTAAACTACTGAACATCAAAGCTTAGCATAGCTTACCATAAACATGCTGTTATAGCTTATATCTAAATGTCTCCCCAAAACCTCATGTGCTCATAGGTGGCTTTGAGGAGGTGACTTTATCATGGATGTATGGTACTGGACAGTCCACTGCTTGGTTTAGCATAGTTCTGGGTGTGATTTTTGGACTTACTGATGAGGGATGACTCAACCTGGGCACAAATGGCACCAACGAAGAGGCTTATAGCCTGGATAGAATAAAAAGGGAAGTTGATCTGCTTCCTACTTGATATGCCATGAGCTCTTTTCATCTATCATGATCCTCTGCCATGCTTCCCTGCATTGGACCCAGCTGACTAGGGACTGAACCTTTTACACACTGTGAGCTAAAATTAACCTTTCCTCTTTAAATTGTTGGTGTCAGATTTTTTGTTCCAGCAATGAAAAAGTAACTATGACATGTGCTAAGAACACTTACAATACAATACTCCTAGCTGGGAATTGTGATAGAATATCATAATACATTTTACTCTCCCAGGGAAAGACCAGGTTAAAAATTGAAAATATGATTTCTAGTGAATGCAAGCCACTTTCATACCATTGCAAAACTTTGTAAGTTGAACTATTGTGAGTTAGGTTCTGCATTCATTTTAGCTAAAATTAAATGTGATAAAACACAATACAAATTAATTCAAAATAAGAAATAGTACTTTTCTTTCTTTGCAAATGAAGGAAAGGAAATAAATTATAATGCCAGGCAGCTCACAAGTTTATATGAATACCAAGACGTTTATACTCACCTGGTGAGAATTTAAATTACATAAATTTTAAAATTAATCATGCAATATTTACCTACACTTTAAAAATATATGTAACTTTTAATATTATTTTATTTCTAAAAATTGTTCTTTAAAATCATGTAGGATTTATTTGTCCTTTTTTGCTAATATACTTTTAGTTTCTTGCAGTATTGTGGAAATTAGAGCATTTGATAAGAGAGCAGAACAAACAAATGGAAATCAAACAACCAGTCAAACCAAAATGACTTTACTTACATGGAGTTTAAAACATTCATTGGCAAAGATTAATATTAAATAAAAATAGGTAAATTATGGGGCAAGTAATGATGAGTAGTATATGAGAATCACAGCAAAATGAAAGATATATAGAGCATGAATTGTGTTTTATGCAGTGTAGTAAAGGATGGTGTCTCTCATGTGGTAGCTTTGATTTGAATCTGAAGGAAGGAAGGAAGTGGAATGTCTTCTCTCTGGAGAAAGAGTGCTGATTCTGTGCATAGAGAACAGCAAATTAAAAGCCCTAGGGCATGTGCATGCTTGGCGAATTAGAGGAGCAACAGGCAGGTCTGTGTGCTAGAGCAAGGTATGTGAAGAGAAGGGTAATATGGGGAGGAGACACAGAAGTAACTGGTGGCCAGTTTGCAAAGACAATCAAAGAAATATGAGCTCCACTCTAAGAAATGTGGAAAATTAATGGAGAGTTTTGGGAGCAAAATGATCTGATGCACATTTTAAAAATAATTCTTGTAAGAAAGAACAAGGCATATATAAAGACAATTTTAAATTACTGTAGTGAATCAGCCAAGAGGTAGTATAAACCTTGACTGGGCAGCTGGTGCTGAGGGAAGTGGTTAGCTGATCAATGAGCAGATACCTTCAAAAGGTAGAATCATCAGAATGTGCTTGCGAACTGAATGTGATAAACAGAAGAAAGGTAGCTCGGAAGAATCCGAGCTTTTTGGCTGAGCAGTGGAAAGAAAAGCACTGAATTTAAATAAGATTGGAAAGACTAAGAAGAGAGTTTGAAGTGAAATTCAACAATTGAGTTTTGACAGGATGACCTTGAGATGCTTACTCAGTATTCAAGTGGAGATGGCACAAAGGCTGTTGAAAATATAACAAGGAGACTCCTGGGGTGAAGTCAGTCTGAAAATATGTGATATATAGATTTTTTTATCCACATGAGAATGTTCCTTACATGGTGAAAATGTTAAAAATTTGAATGCCTTAAACTAGTGGCTAGGTAATATGTAGTAGGGCATTGTGCTCAAAAATAGGAGCATGACCCGTGTTCCAACATGTGATGCTCTGGTCTCTCCACCAGAGGTAGATATGTAAGTGTTATGGACAGAGGTTACACCCATTGAGCATCCATTCAGCTTTATCATTACTATCTCTCACAGCATCTTCTCTGTCTTGAATTCTAGAAATAGACTGTCTACTTTGTATACTTTATTAAAAGGATCTTACAAGAGTATGTGCTTATAAAGGCTAAATGATTTTAATCTTTTAAAAGGAACTGACAAATTGTATGCAAACATAGAGAAATTTGGGGGCAATATGTTAATTTTTTTAATAGTTCATACATGTTTCTTTCTCATGGATTCTGAAACTGCATTATTGTTGTTATGCAGTGATCATAATTTCCATTTTGGTTCTTAAAATTAAACTCAACTTGGGGATAAAATGTGTTATTTTTAGAATAGCAAGTAAAAAAATTTTAATATGCCTTGTTTAATAAATTTAACAACTGTAGTTTAGTAAACTAAGTTCGATGAAGTTGGTTTCTGCCAGTTAATCCATTGATGCATTATATGCTCAAATCTAGATATTCATACAAGTTATTTATTTCCAGATTACTTTGGTCTCAGAAACTCACATATATCAACATATACACAGAGACTTTTTGAAAACTATTGTTACACATACTTATGTAAACTGAGATTTTCTTTGAAGGAGACTATCCTACAACGATCATTTAGATAGTTGTGAACATCATTTTGATGTCTTGTCCTCTTCATCCAGTTGAGGTATTTATTTCCACAAAATTATAGATAAAAATACATTCTGAATTGGACTGCGCTGGACAAGCCCCGGGCAGCTAACAGGCCCAGGAGACCACCCTAGGTCCTGACTGCAGACACTCCAGCGGCTGGCGGAACCCCACCACTCACCAGGCAAACTTGGAATTCTGTACCCAGGCAGTAAGACCACGCCCTGTGCCTGATACTACCCCAAGGCAAGGTGTGCAAGAGGGATCAGCGGGCCTAACCGGACTGTGCTTAGCGAACCCTAAGCAGCCAGCTGGTGGGGAACCTGCCCTGGGCCCTGACTGCACCCACTCAGGTGGCGGCGGCGGAATCCCAGTGTGCACCAGGCAAACTTGGAACTGTGCGCCCAAAGGAACCTTGGACTACAGTGGACTATCTGTGCTAGCTTGAAGGGAGATTAAGTGACTACCTCACCATAACAAGATCTAAGCTGGCCCCAGTCAGTGTGGTGAGTATGCCCCTAAAATAGAGGTGTACAGTAGCTAAATAGGGCGAGTAGTAAAGCACCCTCCAACTAACTGTAAGACCTTGGTAAGTCTGACAAGAGTGAGGGTGACCCCTTCCTACACACAGAAAACATCCGGCAGAGTGAGGAGTGTGTCAAAAAGGACTCCCCCAACTTGAAGAAAGTCAAAAGGCTTGTGAGACACACAGGCACACAATAGGGACACAGTAGGGCCTCAGCCAACACAAACACTATAGACAGGGAGATTTGATGACGTGGAATAACCTGAAAATAAAGTATTAGCAGGAACTAAAAGCTGACCTACATCAATACTACTAGGCTTGTCAGCCCAGGAAGAATACCGGACTCACCCAACAGGCCATGCAACAGGAAGTCAGGTGACTGGCCCACCTATTCATTGTGGAACCCAGCAACTGGACAAACATCAACCCTACAGTAGGACACCAAGATACACACTACCAACAGTTCACACTAATGGGTCTGAAGGACCAAACACTAACTTGAAAGAGGAAACTGGCAAAACGAAAAAGCAGAATGCAATCTCAAACATCAGTCCAACAGGTGCAAGTACAGGAGACACTGAAATAGAGGACTCCAAAAGTAACACACCAGATATCTCTGAAAAGGTAGCAAATGAAATAAAAAAATGACTGCATGAGGGCATAGAGGAAATCAAATTAGAAGTACTCTCCCAGGTAAAGATAGAAGTGACAACCTTAGTAAAGGAGTTGCTGAGTGCAGCTAAAGAAGAAATAGAGAAAAAAGTACAGGAACATGGGAAACTGATTGAAACCTTGAATGAACAATATAGAAAACAAGCAGAATTCATGAAGAAAACTGAAAGAGACATCCAAGAAGCAACAAATTCGATTCAAAGCATGCAAAACCGTTTAAATGAAGCTGAGGATAGGATTTCAGACCTTGAGGACAGGATCGCAATTAGTGATCATGAAAGGATAGAACTTTTAAAACTAACAAAGCAGCATGAAATGATAATCCAGAAGCTTCAAGATGATGCCAAGAGCAACAATATAAGATTAATAGGCATTAGTGAAGATGCTGGAGTCAA
>PVJX010024693.1:0-27784 GCA_004027295.1 Dolichotis patagonum | reverse complement strand
TAAATATCATAGAGTTATAAGATTATAAAACATCTTTAAACCTATCTTGATTCAACTAAATACATTTCATAACATCTTTGAAAATATAGTTAGATTGGAGTCACCATTTTCATTTTCATATATAATCAGCTCAGTACTCCAGGGAAGAAAAAATAATTTCCAAGTCATTGTGGCATTGCATTTTTTTCCTTTGGTAACTTGTTATTTAATGAATAACTTTTCAGTGAATGTTTTTTATATATCTGCTAACCTTCAGTGAAGCACTGAAATTCTTCCCATTGATATGATGTGCATGCAAGATACCGCATTTTAGTTAATGCAATGAGAAAAATTCAGTAAGGAAACAGAACCCCGCTAAATCCAAGGTTGTAAAACCTGGGATTGTCTGCACCCCTCTGTCTTGAGCTGTGTGACCACATAGTCCGCCATCCGGTGAACACACGTGGAGATTGAGATTTTCAACGTGGAACCTTGGCCTTTTGTTTAAGATTAGGGCTGCTAGGTATCTTGAAAATACATTACCAAGAAATTATGGAAACAAGTACACACTCTTAATTTATCACTTTTGGCATTGAAAAATATGACTTTGAGGCGCTAATAATACCTATTAATCATCAGCTCAGCAAGTGAGGTGTGAGGCAGAGAACAGGAGGGCTGCCGGGGTCCGGATTCAGCACCCTCTGCTCTGCCTGGCATCAGCAGGGACCGGAGATGGCGTACACCCCTGATGTACACGTCACCCAGGTGACATCCTGGGGTCTTTACCCAGTGGGTCACAGGCTGCACTCAGAGGAGCTGTCATAGAAATTTTTTTTCTTGCTAAAAATGAAAAGTTGTTGAAAATGTAGTTATTCTAAAACTAACCAGCAAAGACATTCTGGAAGTTACAGAAATAAAAATTCTCTTAAGTAAAATATTGAATAACATGCAGGTGATAACTGAGGGGCATATTTGATATGCTCAAATGTATGGTTATCCAGGTGTCAATTAAGATGAAAATATAAACCTTCAGAGATGGAAGATAGATGGAAGACACAAAAATAGGTAGTAAATAATTCTTACTTGGGAAAAGATATTCTACTAAACTATATGCTGAAAAGCAGTTTCCCAGAAATATCATCAAGTATTTTCATTGCTTACTCCACATGAAATGGTTTATTGTACAGTGTGGGTAGCTTAATGATGGGGCCATGTTCTAGGAAGTCTGTCATCGTCTGATTGTGTCGTTGTGCAGACATCATAGAATGCTCTTTCACAGTGATGGCTATGATATCCCTGGCGGATAGAAGCTCAGGAGAGCTGCCGGGGTCCAGGGTTGCATCGTATGTGGTTGGTCATTGACAGAAGCATTGTGATGCAGTGCATGAGCGTATTATAAAGGAAGGAATGCGAGATGTGCCAGCTGAGACTGTTGGAACTTAGCTCTCTTGGTCCTGGGCACACAATGGGAATTACTATTATGACATATTGCTTAATCTCTACACACAGTGCTGCTGGCTTTTGCATGGGCATCTTGTGCCCCAAGCAGAGCTGTGAGGCCAAGGCTTTCCCAAATACAATGAGAAGGACTTCCTCCTCTGGTCTCTAATATGCGTGCTGTCCACTACTTATCTGCATGTCAGGAATAGAGCAGATCCTGATGACTCTTTTTCCTTTAAGAGTAGGAAATATTACTGTCTCTATTGGAGGATCAAAATTGCTCCCAAGAGATGGGAGATGTCCTGAGTGAGTTTCCCCTGATTATTTTAAAGGTTACCCAGCAATGGTTTAGATATTTGTATCCATATAGAATTTGCATATTGAAACCTAACCCCCAAATAGTGGCATTAAAACGTGAAGCCTTTGGAGGTGACTAGGTCATGGGGGGACCCTTATGAATAAAGTTAGTGCCCTTATAAGAAGAGACCCAAGAACACCCTATACGCTTTCCTCCATGTGAGGACATGATGGGAAGACACCCTCAGAAGGTGAACCACCAGACTCCAAATGTGCCAGTGCTTTAATCTTAGACTGCTTACACTCTGGAATGTAAGAAACAAATCTCTACTGTTTATTATCTACCCAATTTATATTTTACTGCAGGATCCCAAAGCAACTGAACATGTTAGTGTGCCTGAATTTCAATCTGTCATTTTTAATTCCTAATTTTACACAGCACAGCATTCTGTCATATGTTCAATAAAAGTTTTATGAAAGAAAGCCAGGTGTGGTGGCACACACCTGTAATCCAGCACTCACTTGGGAGGCTGAGGCAGGAGGATGGTTGCAAGTTCAAGACCACCTGGCCTTGAGCTACAAAGTGAGCTCGAGGCCAGCCTAAACTGCATAGTGAGACTCTGTCTCAAAAAGATTTTTAAAAAAAGAAAGAAAGAAAAGAAAAAAGGGTTTTATGGAAAGAAAGCCATGGTTCTTTTGTAAAACAGTCATTTTAGGTATCAGAATAGCTACAGAGACTCTATTTTGAGGACTATATGAGGCCCATGATCCCAGAAATTGACCTCTTTAGGCTAAACTGCAAGGTAAAGTAACACGCAATTTGGGGTGGAGCAGTCAAAAGGCAGAGTTCCAGGGGGCCCTCCAGGCAGGCTCTGTGCTGCCCAGGGGGCCAGTGAGCAGCCACAGCGGGCTGAGAGAACAGACAGGACCTCTAAGAACCAATAATCAGCCTGCCACAAGGTAGCAAGGGCTCATCAGGCCAAGTTGCAGGCCAGTTGGGTCAGCCAGTGCCACAGTGGGTTCTGGATGTTTCTAGGCAGAATGAAGACTTCACTAGAGGCAGGTGCCTAAGGCAGAATCTGGGTAAAACACCAAGATCGCCTTCATTTTCTCCCTTGCAGAGATAAGAGAAGATCCTTCTTCACTGCTGGCTAGTTGATCGCTATTGAAAACCATGGTCATTTAAAGTTGAAGCATGTCCCCGGGTAGATATGGTAAAGACTCCCGGAACCTCGAGAGGTGCCTTTAGTTGGAAACAGCGCAGTTGCAGGTGTATTTAGTTGAGATGAGGTTAGACCGCAGTGGGTTGGGCCTTTCATCCAACCTGACTAGGGTCCTGGTAAGAAGAGTAAACAGACACAGCAAGAAGATGCTGTGGGATAAGAAAGGCAGAGATTGGGGTGCTGCAGCTGCAAGACAAGGACACCAAAGAGCCGGCATCAGCACCTAAACTAGGAAGAGGTGAGGAAGGGGTCTCACAGGCTTTGGAGGGAGCATGATTTGTCAGCACCTTGATTTCTCTCTCTCTCTCTCTCTCTCTCTCTCTCTCTCTCTCTCTCTCTCTCTCTGCTGGAGTTTGAGCCCAGGACTTTATATACTTAGGCAAGTGCTCCACCACTGAGTTACACCCCCAGTCCCTGAAATATCACAGCTTATGTTTTCCCCATGAGTTAGAGGTTAAGTTCATGGCATGAATAGCTCTCCCTTGTTTCTAATATCCTAGGAAGCATCCTTATCCATACACTGTAGTCCTGGTAATCTCTGACAGTTAGATGTGCCACTAGAATATATCGTCTTTATCAGTATTGAATATCTGACGACAGAATCCCTTAGGTCACATGTGCTATAGGTTTGTTCTCTTAAAAACAATGAACTAGCAGCAGAAATGTATTTAAATCACCCTGCATTGAATGGCCCAGTGCTTCTTCTCAGAGGTTCTAAAGGCGTTTAAGGCAGCAGCGCTTAAAAGCCTGACAGTGGATTCTACCACATTCTTACTAAAACAGTTGCTCACATTCAGCTCTTTGAAAGCATTTTTGGTTTAACAACAGTCTCAATGATCTAGTTAACCATTCAAGGCTATGTTTCAGTAGGGCTTGACTAATCTCTGCCTAAATTAAAAACTATCAAACAGAGAAAGGCCACGAAGAGACCAAATCTAAATTTAAAAAGGGGGAAATAAAGAGGCAAAGGCAAGTGTAGGAGTGGGACCCAGTATGTACCCTCAAAAAGCCCATTGTTTTGAAGGCTGGGTTGATTTAGGAAGTGATTGGGTGACAAGGGCTCTGACTTCCTCCCGGGCCCCTTCCTGTCTGGCCCTTTCCTTCTCTCAGCTTCCTGGTTGCCATGAGGTAAATAATTTGTTCCACCTCATCCTTACGCCATGATGCTTTGCCATGGTACCAATTGACCATGGACCGAAGCTTCTGAAATCGTGAACCAAAATAAACCTTCCTTCCTTTAAGTTGTCTTTCTTGGGTATTTGGTCATAGTAATACAAAGTTAATATAAGAAGTGAAGCGATGAAAGGGCGAAATAATGTGTAGGAAGTACAGGAAAGCCAATTTCCTTATGGGCAGAGTTATACTACTGAACAAGACAGATCATACTGTTGATTGCAGAGTTGTAATAAATGTATTACAAAAGTAAAAGGACAAGGAGTGTGTGGTGTATCTGTTTATTTCACCATCCAGATGGGAAGTGTTGGGGTGGGAATTATATACAGATCTGGGTGACTTGAGACGCCATGGTCTATCACCAGGGAAGGTACAGAGCCTTCCCTATATGCAGAGCAAGAACCCTTCGGGTGTTGTTTAGTTTTCTCTGGGGGAACAATAGCGAACCTTGAGGTCCTTCACTGTACCTTCCTAAGGTGACTCTGGTTTCCCCAAATCCCAGTTGGGATCAGTGGCAGACTGTGATGCTACTGCTGGTCGATGATTGCTTGCCACGTGGGGCCTTGAAGCGAAAGGCTGACTGGGATCTCCTTGAACTCCTAGGAGCCGAGGTGACGTACATGAACATGACCGCCTACAACAAGGGCCGGCTGCAGTCTTCCTTCTGGATTGTGGACAAACAGCACGTTTATATCGGCAGTGCCGGTTTGGACTGGCAGTCCCTGGGACAGGTAATCTTTCCACATTATCTCACTCAAAGCTCCGTCAGGTCCAAACAGCTACGTCCATCCCACACTCAGCCACCTTTGTCCACGGTGACTGAGGGAACTCAAACCTATTGATGGCGTTTTTCAGTGTTTTAGTTCTTTATTTAATTGTGGCGCTGATGACTGAACTAAGAGTCTGGTTCATGCAAAGCACACTGTCTCCCACTAAGTTACGCCCCAGCCCTGCGTTTATTATTTTTACCTGTGTCATTTGAAGAGGTTCACTGTTGTGTAGTGTGAAACAATAAACCTTTCCTCATCAAAATCATTTCACCAAAAAAGGACTGAAAGAATAATTACCTCTGCTTGATGCTTTTTCTTTTTATTCAAATGCTACTTGCAAATTCTTTGTAGTGGGTCAGAATGTAATTTACATTGTCCAAACCTAAGTCTACGGGATGTATTACACAATCCACAAGAAAGAGAAAAACATACCAATCCAGCATGAGATGGTATGTCGTTTAAGTTATGATTTTAATCAATCTTAGAATGCAGATGTTATCTTACTCTTCACCAATGAGTAATCTCAAATATATTGAATATACATCTACGGGGACAGTCATGTAATTTTCATGTATTTATTCTTGCCAAAGACAATCCATAAAGACTATAAAATTTCCATCGTCCCTTTGGTCTACTCGTGGCAAAGCCTGGTCAATCAGCCTGTGTCCTAAAGAGTCCATACACACCTCGGTTTAACTCCGTTCTTTTGAACTGAGATCACTCATTTCACCAAGGGAGCTAACACCGTACCTCAGTTTATCTCTTACAAGAAAGGGAGCATTGAGTGCAGGCAGAGCTCTGACTGTGACCCCGTGGAGAAAGACAGCACCCCTAGTGTGAGAAGGGTAACCTCACCATCTGTTCTGGCAGTTTTGCACACTTACCCTTTTGCCTCCTGATTTCCCCTGTTCTTTTTTCCTCCTAAAACTGCTGCCTTCCACACTTACTCCATCGATTTTTCCTCTTTTATGGTGAGACCGGCAAGCATGCTCAGGGGTAAAAGAAGTAAAGCCTGGGCCAAAAAAATGTCAAAATTCAATTGTTTCTCCCTCCACTGAGTGGATCGTATACAGCAAGGGGAAAACTTACCCAAAGTGGTTTTTTTCTTGTTTTTAATTTAAAGGCTAGTCATAGAAATCCGGGTTCTGGGATTGTTATTTCCGGTAAGAGAGTTCCCCACCCCAGTGATGAAGAAAGAGCAGATGAAAGAAAATTTCATGATTCTTTTGAGATGAAGACACCACCAAGGATAGAGAAAACATCATGTGCATTATATTTGCTTAAGAAATTAGAAGGTGCTGTCTGCAGATTTTAAAATGACTCAATAAAATGATAAATTGTGGCAGATAGTACATGCCACGTGTTATTCAGACCTACTTAAATAGGTTTTCCCTTTCATCCTCACATTATTCTTATGAGATGAATACTATTATTATGTCCATTTTATTGCTTTAAATTGAGTTTCAATATTGAATCTTAAACTTGCTCTTGCAATAGTAATTTTGAGATGCAAAGTGCAGGTCGTGATTGTATAAGCTTCATGTTTGATGGCCTTTCCAACACACATATAAAAATACTGATTATAACAATATTGACTTCAGAAATGAGATACAAGGCAATAGTCATATAAATTTAGAGTATTTAGAAAGCATTGGCACAACTTATGGAAATAGCTTATCTTTTGTTTTTTTGTATTTATAAAATACTAATCAATAGACATCTGCCCAGTAATTTGTGGTTGGATCTCCTATAAGAGATATATAAGCAATATTGATTATGTGTAAATTCTGCTACTAAGTGGCATTTAACCTGAGTGTAGTTTGCTTACTTATTTTTCCCCACCACCAAATATGCTCGCCCACTACCAAAGGTGATTTCTTTTGTTTTTAACTGTTATTTATTCATACGGTGTGAAGTTTCGTGGACTTCGTTTGAATGATTTTGAATGACTGAGGTTTGGGGAAAGTCTTTATTCCCACTATAGTACCTCCTTAAACAGACAGACATTCAAGCATGGTTTCTTGGCTTGAAGATCACTCACTATTTGTCTTTGTTTCGGTGATTGTTGTTTGTTTCATAGAAAAATAAGTTGATCTTTAAAACTTGCATTCTTTAACTGTACAGTTATTTGGATGTTGTTTCCTTTTGAAATGGATCATCACCATGAAATGTGAACATTCCCCCCACATCAACCATAGTAAATTCAGAGGAAGGATCAGTTACAAGTGATTTCTTGTTATTCAAGTGACTCAAAGCCATTTACAAGCTCTCCTGGGTTTCATGTTGCCGGGGAGTGCTTAGTTTCCCTCCGTATTACAGAGAAGAGCAGAGGGGCCACAGTAGCTGGCAAAAGTCAGAAAGCACCATAACCTGTGTCACAGCTCACAGTCCCTTGAGCTCCTTTTCTGAGGACCTGTTGACTCCTTGGTTCATTTAATGGAACTGGAGAATTGCAACCTCTCTCTCAATGCTCCTGCATGGCTGGTGCCTGTGGATCTGTTTAGAAGAGGTGTCGCTCTGACCAGATCCTGTGGTCTGTTCATTCTTAGCTTCTAAATGGTGCAGTGAAAGGGAGAATAAACAGTGGATTTTTTAGGTTTTTCTTCCTCAGCTTGAGTATAGTAATAAAGTCATTCTTTTAAAACATGATGTGTCTTTAAGTATAGAGTAATATAATACAGAGGTTGAAAATGAACTTGGGCTGGGAATTCACCTCAGTGGCATAAATACCTGCCTGGCAAGTTCAATCCCAGATACAAAAAAAAAGAAAGAAAGAGAAGAAAAGAAAATGAACTTATTTTATGATCCACCAGAAATTCATAGATGGGAAAGCCATGCAAAGGTACTGAGCATTTCCAACATCCTGTTAAAGGAGAGTTGGGTGGAGAAGAGTCCTCCTCAGCCTGGGGAGAACAGCCTTGGGCCGGCTGGTGAAAGGCAGCAGGCATGCATAGAAGATACATGCTGGTGGGATGGGTTTAAACCACGGTGATTTCAAGCCATATGGGACTTTCCATATGGACTTCTTTTGTGGAAATCTGTGTGCTTCTTTTGGCTGCAAATCTGATAGTAGGTTAGTCTCCTTGGAGGTCAGGGAACTAGAACAAGGTAGGTAAAATAAATCTTTTCCAAAAGTTACTATTTATGTGCTGCCACTCTATGTGTGTGTGTACGTGTGAATCATTTTCTTTCTTGATCATTCAATGAAAAAGTCCTTTGCTCATTCACCTCTTTCCCACTGCAAATGCTTGATGAGATGGTAGCCATAGAATGACAACTACTTTTGCTCAGTGCTTGAGCTTTTCAAACTCATTTAATCTCGGCCTTAAATTTCAAAGACAAAGGTCCTGCATTTTGGCTTCTGTACTTCTTACCTCCTATCGATTGATTCATCAGGGGCTCCCTTAGAATTCTTAGCTGCAGAGAGCCCTGTGAGAAGAAAGAAAATGCTTCCTAAGACTTCCCACCCAGGGACCGGCAGTTCAGCATCTCAGGAGTGTCTCAGAACACCATGGAGGAAAGGAAAAGCACAAAGCGAACAAAAGACTAACCAGCAGTGACGCTGAAAGGAAAGTACACACACTCTTCAAATCACAGGGCTCTGGGGGTGGGATGCTAAATAGGAGAAGCTGGGAAAGAACAAGTGAAATTCGTGCTTTTAGAAAAAAGTTGCACTTACAATATTTTGAACAAACCCTCTTAGATGAGCTATTAGCCTGGAGGTGGGATGTAATAGGTTCCTTGATCAAGAGAACCCAGCAACTCTGCAAAGGAAGAGTTTTGAACAGTGTACATGAGTACATATAATTAGAACAAACAAGAATGGGCCTATTTAAAGTCTGTGAATATGTACATACTTTAATCTTAGCCCACCTGCATTGTGAAAAGAATTACAAGGCACAAGTGCAAACCAGTGAGCGTGTGGGAGCCATAAGATACCGTGACTAAGTCATGTGGCAGAGTGACGTAGGTGTCCACAGGCTCAGCCTGCTGCATAGATCTGCTCCTGTAAGGGGACTGAGGGACGAACTGAGCAGCCCAGGGTCTGCTTGGTGTCTGGAATCACTGAAGCATTTAACTCTGGCACTGGAAATTACATCAGAGAATAAAACCAGTGTGGTGTCTTCCAAGGCATGCTTTATGAAATGCCATTTCAATGAGAGAATCGCAAATCACCAGAGAAAAAGACTCTATCTCACCTGGATTGAGAAACTGGATTTTATTTAAGAAGGCTTCCTCATTCTGGGTGTTTAATATGCCAGTGGGTTGTGTGAATCTCTAAGAGAGTGGAGACTATGCAGCATTCATCAAAGCTAGTGACCATGAAACACTTTGCACACTTCATTCTATGAATCAAGTGTTCCAAAAGCCTACTTTACACAGATTCGGCTCTAGACAGTCTCTCACCATCCAGGTGGGATCACTGAGGCCGGGGACTGGGGTCAGCACGCTGCTAGATCACTGACCCTGTATGTAACCTGCCTTGGTAACCTCAGGGCTTTCACACCCATGGATTCCAGCAACCTCAGATCCCAAATGCTCATTTTAAAACATCTCATCTATATTGATGGTGTGCAGGTTTTCTCCTTGTCATTGGTCCCTAAACAGTATAGTGTAACACTTAGGTATGCAACATTTTTTGGGTATTCTAAATAAACCAGAGATGATTTAAAGTACACAGGAGGATGTACATAGATTTTTTTTTAAATCATAAAAATTATACAGAATTTCAAAACAAAATAATAGGAAATTAACACTAGTTAATGTATTGCATATTGTTATCTTCAAAGTAGTTGTTCAGGTTACAAGATTTAGGCATGAAAAAAATGATCAAACAATGACAACAGAAACTGTTCTTTTTGATGAACTAACGGAGATTAGTAGTATAATTATCTATCTTGCATATATATACATATACATATACATATGTATACATGTATACAAATAATCTTTTCCCTCCTTTCTTTTCTCCTTTCCCCATCCCAGTTGTTCTTTCCTTTTGAGCACTTTCTTTCCCTTTCATTTTCACAGTATCTTTTGTACATTTCTATTGTATTCACAATATCTATTGTACATTTTCACAATATCTATTGGATCTTATTCACTCTTCTTTTTTTCTGGTTTTGTTTGTTTGGTTGGTTGGGGGTTTTCTGTTTGTTTGTTTTTGTTTTTTGGTACTGGGGATCAAACTCATGACCTCACCCTTGCCAGGCAGGTGCTTGTGCTGCTGAGCTAAATTCCCAGCCTTGTATCTTATTTACTCTTTCAGTTTTTGTTTGTTTTTTGTTTGTTTGTATGATGCAAATTATATGCAAACACCATGGCATTGCATATGAGAGCTTTGAGCATCTACAGGTTTTGGTCTCCATGAGGATTCTTAGAATCAGTCTCCAGAGGGTATGGAAGGTCAATCTATGTCCTATCAGTTCCATTTTTCCAGAGAGCCCTGACTGAGATTGTGACTGTGAGAGGTGGAAGGAGGTTGTGACAGGAGAGGGCCGGCAGAGCTGTCACCTGATGGACTATGAGGACCCAGAGGGAACTGGTGGCATTGCTTCCAGCAGCTGGAGCTGGGCCGACTGGGAAAGAGGGCCACACTGTCTGTGGAAAGAGAGAATTCTACCAGGACGAGTGTCGATGTCCAGTGGGCTGCTGGACAAGCAGCGGAGACTGACCAACATGGATGCTTTTACTTAGCAGCTGAGGCTCCCGGACAGTGATGGCCCTTCCCTGGACCTGACGCTGATGTGCCATTCTAGCCACTGTCTCTAACAGCGTGAGGCACTGGTGCAAGTCGCACTTCCTCTGCCCGAAGAAGTCTTGTCACTTCTTTCCTGTCTCCCTGGGGCCTGAGGTTGTAGCCTGACAATAGTAATGAGAACAAGCACCGGGACTTCACATGTCTCTGATTCCCTCCTCTGGTCCCCTCACCTTTCAATTAAATGCAGCAGCACTGCAGTAGAGTCCTGAAGACAGTGGTGTAGTACCAGTGGGCAGGAGATCACTGCCATGTAGGCCACACTGCCGTTCCTACTCAGTGCTAGCTCTGAGCTGACTACTCTCAGACCTTATGAGTGCAAGGACCCATTAGCTCCGAGGAAATGGTGACTTTGTTACCAGAATCAAAATGGAAAAGAAGCAAAGCAAAGGGGAATTCAACTACAAATACAGCAAAGGATGATTAATATTCCTGAGGAGTCATGGAATTGATATAGGAGAAATGAATGTAAGTGCCAACCTGGTAGATGTCAGACATGCTGCATTCACGTTCCCCAAAACCGACAAATAGATTTCAAGGAACAACGAAGGTTAAGAGTAGGAAATATTTACTGAGAAAGACACAGATAGCTCCCAGAAGACAGGAGGGAACATGAAAAATGGGTTTCCATGGACCCCACTTCACAGAGGAAGTTTTATAGAGCAAAATCATGAGGTGAGTGTAAAATCACAAGATGGGTGTGAGATCACGGGATGGGTGCAACCTGGACCAAACTGTGGTTAACCAATAGGGTTACGAGTCCAGCTGCCTAGGTGATATCCATTCGGTGGAAGCAGATCACGCAGCAAGTGTACAGGGGAAGAACAAGGACCTTTTGAGGAGGAGACACATCAGGCCGTCTTAGCCACCACCAGGGCAACCAATGTGTACAGTTCCCAGTCCGCTGTTCACCCCTCAGGGACGTCCGTAAGCCTGGTCATTCTGTCTCCATCCCGAGGCCAGGCCCTCAGCAGATGCTCCTCCAGCCACAGCTGTGGTACATTTTTGTCCTCTGTGCCGACTCCTGTAAGGAGGGCCCTGTAAGGGCCCACACTGTCTGACTGCCTAGAATGTATTTACCTAACTTAGCTGTCTACAACAGAATGACAGAAAACAAATGATTAATCCTCCCCTTATTGATTTAAAAGATTACCTCAAAAAGCTCGTTTTTGTTTAACTATGTGCCCTAAAGCAAATGAGGAAGTGAAAACTTGATTTTTAATAAAGTAAATGTATTTGAAACTATGCTCAACTATAGCAGAGTAAGAGATATGGTGTTAGCTACTGTTAATGTCCAGTTGACTTAATGTACTGTGTTGCCTATGTTGTCCTGTTCTGATCTGTGCTGTACTGCCCCCTTTTGTTTTATTCTCTTTCAAATTAAAAAAAAAAAGGAAAAAAAAGTAAATAAAGTAAATGTACTAGCAGACTGCATTTTCAGTAACAAAGTCATTGTTAAAATTGTGTTAAAAAGTATATTTTCTACAATTTTTAAATGACAGTTTGGCAAATGATATTATTCCAAAACAGTAGTTCTTTTCTTACATAACCATTTATTGTATGTGATAGTCTCAGTTTATGCAATTACAATGAGATACATAAAAGAATCATGTGACCTCTTCTTTTTGCCCTTCCTGCAATTTAGTCAGTAGGTCATTCATAAGTGAAATTTATTTCTGAAGTTTCCAACCTCCAGTTCCTGAGTATGTTCTATGTGGCATGTAAGCCTGAGCTTACTCCGCTGACTTTGATTTAGAGAAAACGGAAAAATCATTCAAAGTGGGTACAATGGCACTTGCCTGTAGATTCCACTACTTAGGAGGCTGAGACAGAAGGCTCTCTTGAGTTGGAGACCAGTCTGGGCAATATAGAAAGACTTTGTCTCCAAAAAAATTTTTTTTTAATTTTAAAAAATCAAGGGGAGTAAGAAAGCTTGTTCGTGGTGGGGGAAAAAAAATTTCTTCCATCATGCTCCTGGCAGGGAGATCGCCTATGGGCAATCTAGAAACAGGACATCCTCGTGACTGGTTGGTAGATAAGGGGAGCATATTTGCTGTCGCTGATTGGGCCTAAAGTGCAAAAATTAGGGAAACTGGAAGTTATTAGTCAAGTCCTGGCTATTCAGGGCTGAGCGTTACTGTATGATCATTTGCTTCCCTGGAATGATTGCTAGATAGCAGCTGATTTTCTAGGCTGGTTGGTGCAGGTTGTGGGTGTATATGGAGTCTCTTGGGCATAACACTGTGCTTCCCTTAACCTCCCAACCCCACTTCCCACCTACCCACACACTAGTTTTAAAATACTCAGGGAGCTGGGGATTTAGCTCAGTGGCATAAGGGCCTGCCTGGCAAGCATGAGATCGTGAGTTCAATCCCCGGTACCAAAAATAAAATAAAATACCCATAGAGTGTCTAGGAATCAGGATGGGATATCCCCCCACTATGAGTTAATTACATGAAATACCAGTGCATACTTCAGTGCCTGGCATATATCAGATGCTAGGAAGACATGATTAAATGAATGTGGTTCGTGAATACAAACTACAGTTTATTTAGCCATCGAGTCTTAAAGGCTGTATCATATGAGAAGTGGAATAATGACTGGAAATTACAGGGGATAAGATCTGCATCAAAGCAAGCAAGAATTTCTGGACACTGGAACTGTCCATCTATGGACAGGACAGCCTTCTGAAAAAGCTACTTTGCGGGCCACCTCTCTGATGACTGGAAATGGTTAGGCGTGGGCTGTATGTGTGAGGGCAGAAAGATGTGCACAGTGAAAGCAGCTGTAGTGTCTTCATCCAAGCTTACACATACAAGTTCAAAATGTGAGCTAATAGCGTCATCGTCATTACTGTTTTCACAACCTACTAGCACGTGTAATAGGGAAGACTTAGGATACCTCTGCCTCCTCACCTGAACTTAGGGGCCTTGGGGCAGGTGAGTTACACTCCAAAATCCGGTCACGCACACTCATTCTTTATGTTGGGCTTGGTCACAGAGCAGGCTTTCCCAAAGCTGGGCCACACCAATTTAGTGGCATTTCTAACACTGCCTTCACAGTGGTTGAGAATATGTCATTCACTGGGAAAACAATGCAGAAGAACTCCACTCTGAGCCATGGGGGTGGTTTCTGGATTTGTTTTTAAATAAGGTAAAATTCTAACTGGCAAAAGTTGTTGAATATGTATATCCGGATTTTGTGTCCTTCAACCAGTGTTTAATACGGACTTCATTCCTCCCACCCACCAACTCCTAAGTTACTTCTGTGTTGTTTTTGTCAAAGTTAAATGTACCATATTTGGAGTTTGAGAACTGCCTAAAAATACTCTTCCATTTCTAAATTGCCTACAGTGTTCGATGTGTTTGTTTTAGAAATGACACAGCTAAATTTTAGCCTGAGAAGCCTGTGGGAGAAATAACACTTCTTAAAAAGCAAGATTTGGGGATGGAGCAGGGGGGCTGATTTAGGAAAGCAAAACAGTTTGTTAGAATCACGCGGGGCATGGCAGCAGGCTGCCCTAGGGAAAGAACAGCCTGGGAAAGAACAGAAAATCTGCTCCCCGGACAGAGAAGCCCCAAGGTCAGGCTGGAGACAAACTGTATGTGTTTTCTGTCAAAGCATTAACATGCCAGAGGCAATCAAATTATATGGTGAATGTTCAGATTTTTTCAGTATTATTACAGTAAGACACATTGTCATTAATCCCCCTCAAAATTTTGCCCTCTCACATCGAACACACTTGCCACCTTCCGAAACATTTCTAGAAGTCCTTTTGTGAGGGTCTTCGCAAGGTGTAATCAAAAAAGTACCATGAATGTTGCTGCTTAGCGCCACCCAGGGGAGAGGTGGGCTCATGAAAACATTGTCATGTGTCCTCGTCCACCTTATTCATTGTGTGACTTATGACTCTTCCCCAAAGTTAAAGTAACCGTGAAAGGTAAGCATTTTGGATTGATTCAGACATCGGGGCAGCTATGACAGTGCAGCTAAAGACACAATAAAAGGCTTACGGGATTATTTCAGAGACTGGCAAGAGTAGTGGGATGATGGTGGGGAAGCGAAGGAGAGCTCTTTGAGCGGGATTCATGGCAGTGTGTCTCCAGGGCGCCTACAGGATGCGTACTTAGCCTGCTGTTGTGTCTAGAAGCCTGCTGTCCCCACCTTGGGTGTCTTTAGTAGCGTGAAAATTAGGCGCTCCTTACCTTTATTTGGGTCTCTGGAAACCAATTCAAAGGGCTCAGAACCCTCCTGTTTTTGTCTTATGAAAAGAGTGAGATATGGTGACACAGTCAGACTTGAACCTTTTTTGTTTTTATCTCAAATACTGGAGGCTTGCAAGGGTCATTTGTCCCCAGAGGAATGTGTTTTCATCCCTTGGCACATCATGGTCACCAGCCGTCACAACTAATAGCCGTTCTCCTGTGCTCCTGAAGCACTGGTCAAGGAGACACACAGTGGTGAAGGGCACATCTCAGGGCCATGGTAGGACGAACAGATAAAGAGGTTCAAGATCTGTCTTGGAGGGATTGACAAGGACTATGTGGTGTTCCAGAGAAGGGGGACAAAGGCAAGGGGTGGCTTTGCATAGCTGGCAGGGTGGGTTGTCCCGTTAGGCTGTGGGCTGGTTGATCCTTATCTCAGGACTGGTCCTGCAAAGCCATCAGCCCCTGAGTGGGCAGCTTAGTTCTCCAGCCTAGGGAGGCAGCTCTGTTCCTATGTCGGGGGTTGCCCCGCTGGGGTGGGGACCATCTCAGCCTGCATGATCTCTTCTGTGAGGCTCATGGTTACTTGTTTCCAGCCTTTGTCCTGAGGTCGTTTATCAACCAGACCTGTCACTGTTGGGATCCAGGGTGACTATAGAGTGGCTGCAGAGTGCCTCAGAAGGAAAAAGTTAAAGAGGCAGATGAAGTCAGAGGGAGATAAAAGAGAATGACGGGGCCTCCTTCAATAGCACATCTCAGCTCAGCAAAACCCACATATTGGGCTCAATGGCCAGAAGTGATCATGGCAACCTCGGTACCTCGGATCTAGAGCCAGTCTCTGTCTCTCCTCCATGTCTGTCTCTGTCTCTGTCTCTGTCTCTGTCTCTTTCATTAAAAGACAAGTTCCTATTTTCCTGACTGTATCAGTCAGGGTTTACTAGAGAAACAGATATAACACAAGATAAAGAAATGTATAAGAAATTACAAGATTGGCTTACAATGGTCAGCCACAGAGTCGGGTGAGGGAGTGTGCAGAGAGTGTCTGCACACTGGAGGCTGCAGGGTCCAGCCCAAGGCACTCACTGCAGTGTCCTGTGCAAGTCCGTATCAGGAGGCTGATGGGTCTGTGGTGGAAGGCTGAAGAGTCTACGATGGAAGGCTGAAGAGTCTATGATGAAGGCTGCGGAGCCCCAGGCAGAAGCCAAACAGTCTGTGCCGGAAGCCAGGAGATGACGGCCAAGCTGAAGGCAAAGGCTGGGGCTCCTCCGCAGAACCAGCCATGGGCCCCTCCTCATTTGCCTAAAGCATGCAGGCTGCTCCCCTGGGGTGGTGCAGCCCTCACACCATCTGCCGCCCTCCTCTTGCACAGGCTGAGGATGTTACAAACTAGGGACCCTGACGCCCTGCTGAATCACTCAGTTAAACTTCTGCCCGTCTCAAATTGACACAATGAACATCCTAGGACCTTAGGGCTTGTCCTCTACCCTCCAGGAAGCAGAGCTGCTGAGTCCTGAGTTAAGCTTCTGGACTTCTCTAGTTGACACAGCGTATAAACCATAACACTGACGTAGCACACAAACCTAGAGAACTGAGTCCCTGCTCTGAGAGCTAGTTTCAGGGCCAGCAGAGCGGCCCAGGGCCTTTGGAAGGACCAGCCCCCGTGAGATGCTCCCACCGCGTAAGTCGGGCTGGCCCTTTTTGTGGCAGAGGTTCAGGACCTTGAAAACTGCAGCAAAAGCATTTTATATCACTTTACACACAGCATTGTTATAGACTTACCTTTGCCTCCGACTATATTAGCTAGATTCTGGCTCCTTGTAAAATGATTTTGATGTGGTTGCCAGAAGTCAAACACTTGCCATCTTTGTCTACCAAGAGATTTCAGCAGGGAACGTCTCTGAACAGCCTTGACTTGCTGCGAGCTGGTGTCATCACCCTAATATTCCTAATATTCCTAATATTAGGTTCCTAATATTCTCATCGGTTCATTCGTTCAGCAAGGATTTGTTCAGCGTGCACTTTGTGCCAGTGCTACTGAAAGTGCTAGCCGTACAAGGACACAGGCTTTTTTTTTTTAACCTGAAAGAGCTCATACCATACCAAGGGTTAAGGTTTAGTTCTAAATCCCCCCAATTCGCATGTGTGTGGAAGGTATTGGATCATGAGGGTGCTATGCTCATCACTGGTTGAATGTGCTGCTGGGTGGAGACTGGTCACACTGAACATGTGACCTACAACGTTAGATCTCTCTCCTCATCTTCCTCTCTGCTTCCTGGCTGCCATGATTTGAGCACCTTTTCCTCCTCCAGACCCTTCCGCCAGGACCTTCCTGCTTTAGAGCCAGCTGAACAGGGACTGGATTCTCTAAAACCACAAGCCAAAAAGAAGCCTGTCTCCTTTGAAGCTTTGGGTGTTGACCAACAGGAAAGTAACTTTTCTATATCAAGAAAATAAGCAAATAAACAAGAAGAATGATTCGTAGATGATTAGCACAGGCCAGGGGAGGGGTAGGAATGGTTTCTTAGCCTGGTGATACCCGAGCTGAAAGGATTTGTAGAGAAGAACAGAGCCAAGAAACGGGACAAAGGTTTTCCTTTTCACGTGGACATGAGAAGCCGTGACTGGTTCAGAAAAAAAGGCAGCCAGTTGCCGAAGGAGCTGGAACACACAACACAGCCACACATCCCGTGTCCTGCAGAGAGAGTGGGTTCAGTCCATGCTTTGTGGAAGACCTTTGAGAGTTTCTGCAGAGATCAACCCCGGGCCTCAGCCTGAGGAAGCTGTTGTGGAAGTGGAGCAGACTGGGACTGAGTTCCTGCAGTCCAGAAGCACTGAGGAAGCCAGAAGAGGAGGACCCAGACTGGCTCCTTACCTGGTCTCAGCCTTTGGTTCCTCGCTGTCCCATGTCACCTGACAGAAGCCTGAGACTCGAAGACAGATGTCATGAAGCACCAGCAGCCCCCACTGTGGCAGGAAACATGTCTTCCCATTTCTGTAAGTGAAGGAAACCCGGAATATGTCGGGCCATGCTTATGTTTGTGCATAGAGATGTGCCAGGAAAATACACACCAGACTCACAGTGTTTCTCCAGAGGAGAGAGCAGGGAGGAGAGGGAGCTTCTACCTCACACCCCAGAGGTGTCACTCTGTTTGACTATGTGTAGTAAGGGCATGCAGTTAAGTGCAGTTACATTTGAAAGATCATTTAATTTTAATTCACTATCTTAATTATATATGGCACAATAAGCATTTACTATACATGTGTGCATATGTGTCTGTGCGTAGATGTGTCCGTGTGCATTGCACCATGTTAGGCGTCTACTTTCATTTCATCTATTTCTGCCCAACCCCTTCCCACGAGGCAGACTTCCATTTCCCCGACTTTCTCCTGACCTTTACCTTGGTCACTTGAGATACAACCACCTTTGGTTAACTCTAGCCTTTTGAGGCCCTGCTTACCAATTTCTAAACTCAAATCCAGAGTAAAAGGTAGAATTTATAACAAGATGATTGCTCTTGTCTTTCTTTTACCTTTAGTGAGCTTCTCAGAAGCATTCTCTTGGGGAGCAAGCCGACAGCAGTCTCCTGACTCCCCGTGGTCCTCCTCCTTGGTGGAGGTCCCAGGTGAAAGCCACCCTGCAGGGGTGGTCCCGGCAGGGCCCTGGATGTGGCTGCAACTCTGAAACTGCCTGCCAGACAGTCCCAGAGTTTGTGTCTCAAACAGATGGCAAACACCCTGTTCAAGGCAGCCTTAAGTGCTTTGATTTGTCAAGTTATTTTCTAGCTGAATTATTAGTTCTTGGTGTCGCTGGGCATTTACACCTGGCACTTTTAAAACAATGATAGAAATTACTAAAGAAAAGCTGTGGTTCCTAGTCCAGACACAAGCACCAAAGCAGAGAGACTGAAGGATGGTGATGAGCCAGGGAACATTTTCTAAGAACAAGTCCACTTGGGGAGCTTTCTCCTCTTTGCTTGCTCGTACCAGAGCGCTTCTGCAGTTCCCCTCACCAGTGACAAGCTGCTGCTGGCACATTTCAAGGGACAGGAGGCTTGCTGCCACCTGAACCATTGATTCCTGGATCTCTTTTTATGAGAAACAACTTCCTCAGTGTTAGCCCTAGGTGCACCTTCCGTATCTTCTATCTTTTGATCCAAGTTCTACAATGCATGTTCTAGCAAAAAGATGACAGTGTGCACCTAAAAATGCCCAACATCCAGTTCCTACTCATGAAAGGACAGTAATATGAGAACCATGATCCTTGGGGCCAGCCACCCCCCCAGCAGGACACCTGCCTTGGTCAGGGACACAGACAGGCAAGAGCTTGAGACCCCCTTGCTGGCGCCATGTCTAGGTTCCCACAGAGAAGAGCCGCCTTGTAGTGCCCAGGTCAGAACTCCCTGCAGATGGGTAAAGAGCTTGTTTGATTTAACTACTTCAGAGATCTATATTTTTACTTTTCTAAGTAATTCCATGGCTTAATAGCTCCTTAGAAGATAAATGTAGGTGAAATGCTTTTACAGTAAATATCTTAGCAGTGAAGGCTTTGGAAGGATTACCATAGCTGTCCATCGTCTGTAAAAGGCTTTCTTTCATTTTAATTTACCCAGTCCCCAGCCTGCAAAAGCGACAGGGCCCGCAAGACCCTCCATGAGTCGTAGATGCGAGGCTGACTCAGAAACCAAGTGAGCAGCCCAAGGACACGGTGCCAGGAAGGAACGACGAGGTGACCGCTCTGGCTCCTCCATGGAAAATGAGCCTGATGTGTCCCACACCAGGCCACCTTCCTGAAGGCACCTAAGAATAATGACTCCCTGTCCCAGTTACAGAGCATGATCTACAAGGAACAAACAGGGAAGTCCCAGTCCCAGAAGTGGCTCAGCGCCTGACTGTGCCCTTTGTAAGCGGAGGCCCTCGGTGGACAGGCCACTCTGCTGTGGCTGCCCTGCTCTGTGGGGTCTTCTGTCTCTCTCTCTCTCTGGCAGCCACTTGGACTCTTCACCTTTCCTCTTTCCATCATGGGGACCAGTCACAGAAGTCTCCCTGAATTCCCACACATCCCCCAAACAGCATAATTTATGAATGCATTAATCCGCTTTCTGTGGCTGTAACAGATGCCTGAGATACATAAGGTTCATTTGGGCTCACATTTGGACAGTCTGACCCCATTGCTTTGGGTCTGTGGCGGGCAGCGCGTCATGGCGGGAACACATGTCAGAGCAAAGGTGCTCGCCTTATTAGTGGGAAATAAAAAAGATCCAGACACAGGGGTCCCACTGTCCCTGTCAGGGGCAGGTCCCCAAATACCTGAGACTTCAGCTGGGCTCCACCATTCTGCTGGCACCACTGTGAGAAGCAGTCCTTTAACCCATGGGCTTCGGGGAACATCCCAGATCCCAGCAAGAGCAATGGAAATTTCTGCAAGACGGTTGCAGTGGGAACTCACCTCTGTTGTTCTCTGCCTTACTGTAATTGATTTGCTTATTCATTCTCTCTAGACCGTACCAGACCCAAAAGAAAAAAACAGACTGGTAAAAAATACCCCTGCTTTCAATGGACTTACAACTTGAAGGGAGAGTCAGTTTACAAAACAAATAAACAGGCTGGGGATTTAGCTCAGTGGCCTAAGCGCTTGACTGGCAAGCACAAGGTTGTGAGTTTGATCCCTGGTACCAAAAAATAAATAAATAAACAAACAAAGAAGTAAAATGTCTAAATTGATAGCAGGGGCAGGTCCCCAAAGAATAAACAAGTGTTCCGATAAATAATCAGGGGATGGGAAGGACCGAAATCAGTTTTACATGCAATGTTTGGCCAACTCCCTGAGGACATAATGTTAAGACCCAAACACGGGAAAGGTCAGCCTGGAACAAGAATGGGGGCAGAGCAGGAACCCTGGGAAGCACGGGGGTTTTCTGGAGGACCGGAGGACCTTCCCGGCTCTCATCATGACCTGACAGAGGACTCCTCTACCCTTCAGCTCCTCAAGCTCAAGTCCTTCCTTATTTTCTCTTGTTTTCTAATTCCACCTAAGAAATATGCCTTTGTCTCTCAAAAAATAGAGGACCAGGGATATAGCTCAGCGGAACAGTGCCTGTCTGGCAGTCATGAGGTCTTGGTTCGATTCCCAGCACTGTGCGCGCGCACACACACACACACACACACTCTCTCTCTCTCTCTCTCTCTCTCTCTCTCTCTCTCTCTCACACACACACACACGCGCACACACACACACACAGAGAGAGAGAAAGCCGAAGAAAGCCCCGTGTAACTAAGACCAGTGCCTTCGCTGGAGTGAAGGGAGGTCACCTCCCGCACTCCGTCTGCTAAGCTGTCCTACTCCCTCGGGGTTCCGGGACCTGTGCCTCATCCTCTACTCCCCCACCAGGGGCTTCAGCACTTTGGTGGACCCGTCTACCCACCCTCTGTTCCACCAGCTGTTCCTATCTGTGTCACCCGGCTTAGTCTCTTACAGACCTTTTCATGCTTTCTGGCAGAGCTTCTCCCCTGCAGATGCCTTGATGAGATGGAGCAGGAGTTATCAGTTGCGTGGTCTCCCTGAAAACATCTTTCTTGGAGCTTTTATTGGAATCCAGTGAAGACCCCTGGCCAGCATAAAGAAGTGTCCGCTTAACATAGGGCAGTCACTCTGCCCCCTGCCTGGGGCTAGGGATGGAAAGCAGGTGTGAGCTGGGCGGAGCCTACAGCACAGGGGACCAGGCTGGTTTGCAGCCTCACCACCTGGAGGCGGTGTGGAGCTGGCTCGGGTTGCAAAAGTCTTGCACAAAAGTAGTGGAGTCATCTTCATGGATCCGCGTTTGAGCTTCTAATTTTAAAACATCCACAGAGAACTCAGGTGGTGGCACCAGCTAAGCAGGCATTTGTGCAGTGTGGGGCAGAGAGGGGAGGTCCCTGCGAGGACCCACTGGGCTGCTAGCCCTCCTGCCTCGCAACCTGGTGGTTCAAGCCCTGCTGTGTGCTGGTGGGCAGCGCAGGGCTTTCTGGTCTCCCTCACTCTTCCTGTTTCCTTTCCATGTGATTCTGTCATCCCTAACCTGCACTCTTCCTCCCTCATTTCGGTTGCACTGTCTTTCTGTATCTCTCTTTCTGTCTTGTTCTGTCTCTTTCTGCCTGTCTGTTTCCCTCCTGTCTTGCTCTCCCTCCTTCTCTGTCTCTGTCTCTGTCTCCCCCCCATCCCCCGGCGAGGGATATAACCTAGGGCCCAGCACATGCTGGCAGGTGTTCCAGCTCTACCACTGAGGTCCAGCCCTGTCCTCTTTCTGTGTTTGGAAATCTACCTGACAGCCTGCGCTGTCCGCTTCCCACCTCTTGATTTTGCTGTGCTCTCCCCTCTGCTCTCACGCCCTTTCCTGGTCTCACTTGCACCTCTTCTTTCCTGCTCTTCCTTCTACTCCTATCCAGGTTTGTTCCTTGTTCTACCACTACTTCTCTCCTTTCCTCTTTTTCAAATTTGTTCTCTGAACTGTCTTGAACATGTAAGCTGTATTTCCGTTTCCTCGTCCGAACTGCAGAAAGCAGGTGAGTGGAATGTTTGCAGTTCCTCCAAAGAAAAACTCAAGGTGCTTCACTGGGCCTCGGCATTGTCCTGGGCTCAGATGGCTGGGCAGAGCTGGTGCAGCCTGCTCCGGTCTGTTGTCCCATGCACTTCCATGGGTTATGTCCCTTGTCCCCTTTTCGGCTTCATTGGCAGTTCATAGACCACATGCAACTCGAGATCCAAAGCAGCTGCTGGTGATTAGACCCATGAAAATGCAACCGAAGACAAAGCTTGGAGTGTTGTTGTCCCTAACCACACACATAAACAGCTATCTTTTGTCTTTTAAATTTTAAGATACATAACCAAAAGTGTTCATTCAGTGGACACAGGTTAAATATTTGTGATGTGTGAGGCATGGTGCTTGCTACTGTCACAGAAGTGAGCAGACAGTGGTCCTGCCCCTGAAGAGAGTCTGCCTACCCATCCTGCAGCAGGAACCAGGCCAGGGGATCGGGCACAAGAGAAAGTGACCACCACCACCCCGGGTGGCACCCAGGAAAGGTTGTATGGGGAAGGACATTCGAAGCTTGCCTTGAACTCTCACAAGGCACCACCTCCATGCAGCTTCTGGCCCCGGCCTTCACTTTGACCCGACCTCCTCCTCTGTTCTCCTTCACTACATCCCTGGGCCACTGACCTTCCTGCACTCTGACTTCCTTCCTGCACTCTGACCTCCTTCCTGCACCCTGACCTCCTTCCTGCACCCTGACCTCCTTCCTGCATCCTGACCTCCTTCCTGCATCCTGATCTTGTCAAGTCTGCCCTTGCTCAGAGCCTGGCACTGCCATTTCTCCTGAGTGCAGAGTTATTTCCTATGTCCCACCATTTGTCCTGTGCTCACGGCCACCCGACAGGACAACCTGCCTGCCTGCCACTCCCCACCACCCAGTTTTACCTTCCCAGCGTGTAACTCTACCCAGAAACTCGCACACAGTTGTTCATCGCTCATCTTCCTCCCCTGTAACGAGAGGCTTATTTTTTTTAATTTTGCTTAATTGAGTGTAACTAGTATAACTTACTTTGAAAGATGAAAAGAGAAACCCATTAATATTCTAATTAAGGGAGTTAAAAAACCCTGAAGAGGATCGTGATCATGATTTCCTGGCAGATGCACAGTTTTCCTTCTATATCTCTGTGCCTCGGGTGAGCCTTGTGGTACTGTTCTTGTCAACCCTCATGTCTTATCTGAAACCAAAATACAATTTTACTTATGATCATGTATAAGTTAGCTGCAGTTCAATTCCTCCTCATCTAGAATTCAACTGCTTGTTCAATTCCATAGCCCCAAGTGCCTAGTAAGGCATTCAATAAATACTAGTTGACTGACTAATGAACATTCCACCTCAGTCTGGAGAGAACTCTAAAATCTATGGCCTCGTCTTTTATCCTCACTGTGTCAAACCACTGCAGCTCTTTTCCCTTCCCTTCCTTTTTCATCTTCCTCCTTTTTCCTTCTTCTCTTTCACCATCTCTTCCCCTTCTTCATCTCCTCCTCCTCCTTGTCTTTCTCTCTCTTCCTTCTTTCTTCTCCCTCCCTCCTTACAACTTCTCACAGCTCAAACTGGCACCTTCGATATGTCTGAATTGTCAAGGATTCCACAACCCATATCAAAATTGCAGGGTACTCCTTCCACGGTGCTGCAGTCAACTGCAAGCCACTGCATTCTGCCAGCTGCCACCAGTCCTCACCCTCCAGGGCCACCCTGTTGTGGCCAGCAGCTCCAGCACCCTCCCATCTGCAAATGCTGCCCCATCAGGTTCTCCAGCCTTTGCCTCCCTTTCAGGGGTCCCTTAGTTCTCACATCAGTGCCTCCACCTCAAATCCTATCTCTGTGATGCTGCTGGTATCCTGCACATTAAGTATCTCCACATCTTTCCCAGCTCTGAATTCAGTTTCCAGACACAACCCTTTACTCTCTGTACTCTCTACCTTATCTGTTTTAAAAATAAACATGAATGCAGTTCCTCCTTTTGCTCTACCCTTACTATTTCTGTAAAATGACTCACTGTTGTTCTTCAGCCACTTCATAACCATCTCTAACTTCTCTCTCTCCCTTGCACTTCCCACTTCATGCATCCATGTAACTGATGTGTAAGTGATGAAGATTCAGTGCTCATCCCACAAACAGAGCCATATGCACACTTAGGTGGATGCTGGAGCTGCCCTCAGTCGTCTACCCTAGGACTGATGGGCCCCCAGTGACATCTTCCTGCTCCTGTCATCATTAATTATGAGCCACGCTGAGATTCGTGTTCCCAAATTACTGCTCCCCTTTCCCCAGCACTCAGAGTCCTGCAGTGACTCTCCTCACCCCAACCTTCAAAGCTGTCCTGGAGCCCGATCCCACCCGTCTTCCCAGCCACAGGTCCTGTGGTCCCATCTACCAGCCAGTTCACGTTACTGACCATTCCCTGGTTTGTTTTTCTCATCTCTTCCATGGAACTCCCTCTTACTGTCCGGGGATGCAGCCACCGTTACGTACTCAGAGACGTAAGCAGTGATCTATTTACAAAGGTGTGTTCAGAATATCTATAAAGGAAAGAAAGATGACCTAACCATAAAATTCCAAAACAAATCATGCTAAATTTACTTAGTAGGGGCTGGGGATTTAGCTCAGCGGTTCAAGTACTTGCCTGGTAAGCATAGGGTCATGAGTTTGATCCCCGGTACCAAAAGAAATACATAAGTAAAAATAAATTTACTTAGTGAAACATCATGGAAACATTAAATGTTATGTCTTCAAGTGGTATTTAGTGAAAAAAATAGGTTTCAAAATTGCATATATTCAGAAAGGTCTGTGTATATGTAATAACACTAATGCTGCACATAGCAGTTATGAACATGGTTGGCTGCAGGCAACAACAACAGAGCTTGGGTAATCAGTGTCTGATTGCGGCATCCAGCAGAGAGCAGGGCTGGCACAGTGGTCAGTGGTGCCATCCGGGTCCTTGAGTCTTTGTCTGGGAGCTTTTGTCCTCATGCTTGGTGCATCACGATGAAAAAGTAACTGAAGGTCCATGTCCCGGGAAGCACGGCGGTGACTGGGCAGAGGGAAAAGTAAATTCACTCCCAGGTGTTGGGCTCTCCAGTGGGGAGGCCTCGGTCACTTCTCCACACCTCGTGGCTCCTGATCACCCGATGGGGAAGAGAGGCTGTGGCCAGACACTGTGTCAGCCAGCTGACAGTCCTGCTGTCATGGATATGTCCAGAAAATTAATTTAGTCTCCTGTGGTAGTAGAATAATGTGCATGGTAACTTTTATGAGAGAAAAATTGGAAAAATGTTAAATTGAAATTTTTAAGCAGCTACTCCACCATCATATTTCATTACAAATGTCACCTCTTCAGTAAAGCCTTCATTTCAGTAAGCGGTGATATGTTTGTGTGTGTTTACCTCCACTGGCATGTGGGACGAGGACGATTGTAGAGTTCAGATTTCCTTTGTGTTCCTGATTAAATCTTAGAAAAAACTCAAGTTCCTGATCTGTAACATTATCATAGAGGGCTTTCGTGAAGAGTCTATGAAATTCAGTGAGGAAATACAGAGGCGTCGTAATAATGTTTTTAATGACTAGTTCTTTCTTCATTGTGAAAATTCGTACAATATTATATATTTCTCATGTTCCCTCTCTTCTGCATTCCACTTCACCTGTTTGTATCATTTGTTGTTTCTCGGGGACTATATTTTTTAAAAAGTATGTTTCTTACAGAATAGGACCTCGCCTATAGTGGATGACCCGCCACTATATTAAAATTGAGTCGATATTTTACTAAAATATACTTGCATTCTGCAGCACAGGATCACTGCCAGGAAGCTGATGGTATTGCTTTTCCTCCACACGGAGGTTATGATGTGGGTAATGAATTGGGATTGTCGCCAGGCACCTATTTATGGGCCTGGGACAGATGCTGCCTCCACAGCCATCATCAAGGAGCCACAGGGATCTAGGGTCCTCTGGAACACTGTCAACACCCTGGGCTGTGATGCTTTCTCATTCTTTTCAAGAAAGAAAACAAAACACTCAAGTTAAATTGAAAGATGCAAACTTAAAAAAAAAAAGACCTAGCCAACTTCTACTGTTTTCAGTGAGACAGCCAGTATAACCTAGATTGGAAAAATGAAAAGAGACCCATTAAAGTTCTATTTAGGGGAGGTAAGAGGCCCTCAAGGGGATCACGAGTGTGATTCACAGACAAATTAACATTTTCCCTTCAATAATAGCTTAACACCCCGGGCAAGCTTCTCGGTGCTGTCTCGTCTGAAAATATAACAGAATTTTGTTTGTGGCCACCTAGAAAATAGCTACATTTTTTCCCTTTTCCCCTCAAATCAAAATTATGAAAAAATATGTATTACTCAGTTTTATTGATATTCCTGGTCATAAGTTTCCCAAATCATACGTGTATCTAATTATCCCATGGTAGCAGTTTCCATCCAGATGCTCTGGTAATCACTCTTACCCAGTCTCTGTCTCCCTTAGCTGTCCTCAGCCCCTCAGTTCCCAGAAGCACCCGCGTGTGTGTGTTGTGTGTGTTGTGTGTGTTTTTGCGTGTTCCCCTTGCACTTGGCAAAAGATGCCTGCCGCATGGCGATAGCAGCGCAGAGCTGGGCAGCTCTGATCGCAGGCCAGCTGGCCGGGAGCCTCACGCCTTCGTGGTGTGTGATGTATGGATGTGCTCCTGGGTGGGTCCCAAAGGGCATAAACATCCGGCCGTCTCCGCCAGCCGACCTACCGGGTCTGCAGTCATTGTTTTGTGCACATGATGTGAGTCACTCAAGCCACCTTGGTTAAGAAGCCTGTCACAAGGTGGAGAAAAGGGGGCAGTTGAGGAAGGGCGCCCTCAGGCTTGCTAAGGAGCCCTGAGCTTCATCTCAGGAATTCAAAAGGAAAAATAGCAAAATAGGAAAATGCTCTCTAGTCTTCCGTGCACAGCCCCAGTCCATCCTAACCCGCCACTCTTCTCTGATAGTGCCAGGGCTCTTGAGTCCCACCAGCGGTCAGGAAGGCCTTGCAAGTCTCAAGTTCTAAAGACTTCTGAGTCAGCAGATAATTTAGACCTCTGGTTCCCAGACTGTTCCCTGAGGCACCCCGGGACGCTGCAGCACATTCTCAGAGGTGTTGTGGGCTATTTAACGTTTCCCAAGCCAGCGCAACAAGATGTGTTGCTCCGGTCATCACAGAAGTTACAGTCTTGAAGTAGCTCATGGTCTCCTAGTTGCCTGGGAGATTAGGATTTGGGCAGTTACTGTAATGAAAAGCAGGTCCTGCTGGTGTCCGATTTGACTGGAGGTTGGGGGAGTCGTGCCGTGCTGCACAGGAGCACTCCCCCATTGGTTGGGAAGCTTGTGTACGCTCAGCTGTTCATCAGTACAGAGCAAC
>PVJX010024692.1:0-27785 GCA_004027295.1 Dolichotis patagonum | reverse complement strand
CTTTATCTCAATATGGTAAAGCCCATCTATGACAAACCAACAGCCAGCATCATATTGAATGGTCAAAAACTGAAAGCCTTTACCTTAAAATCAGGCACAAGACAAGGATGTCCATTATCACCACTGCTATTCAACATAGTACTGGAAATACTAGCCAGAGCAGTAAGACAGGAAAGAGAAATAAAAGGAGTAAAGATAGGAAAAGAGGAAGTTCAATTATCATTATTTGCAGATGACATGATACTTTACATAGAAGACCCCCAAAACTCTACCAAAAGACTCCTAGATATAATTAACAAATTCAGCAAGGTAGCCAGATACAAGGTTAATACACAAAAATCAATAGCATTTCTATACACTAACAAGAAGTGTACTGAGAGAGCAATAAGAGAAACTACACCCTTTACACTAGCATCCAAAAAATGAAATATTTAAGATTTAAACTTTAAAGAAAATCTTCAAAATAAATGTATTCCCAGTATATTACAATTATATGAGCAATGCTTTATCTTTCATAATGTTCAATTTTCAAATGATAAAAAAGTATTCTGTTGATGCAATCAAATGTCAAAATAATTATTTTCCAGAATGAGCACTGAGAGTGAAAATAGAATATCTGTCCTCTTCAGTATGACACATCAGAAAATGTGAAGAGCACATTACATAATGTGTCAATGCTATGTGCTGCAATGACTGTGCTTTAAATATAAGCAAAACATAATGCATCAACTACATTGTGTTGTTTTGTGACTTCATGTATATTGATGTGGTTTTCTTCCTGAGTGCTCATGCTCATTCCTGGTTTTCTGCTACTATTTCAAGTGATCTTCAGTTTTGTGATTCCTGGACCTGAGTTCATAATCTCTTTAAGAGATTTGAGAGTGTTTGTTCTTTAAATAGAAAAATCACAGAGGAAACTTTTCAAAATTTCTGTAAAATGTCTGCTTATTATCTATCTGTCATTCTATCATCTATCTCTCTCTCTATTCGTACACTGATTTGGGCTTCAGGATTTCTGTCTATGTACCATTGATCAATCTTCTCTATGCACTCTTTCTTCATATGAATCTATCCTATACAACTATACATCTGCTGAATCATCAGTTGCTATCCATATCTATTCATCTATACATAGATCCATGCATTTTTCCTTACATATCTCCAACCAACCATCCATCCATTCATCCAGCAATGCTTTCTCCCATAACTTTCTCCAAACAGAAACTGGAACTATGACCATGCCTAATTCTTAGGGGAAATTTTACAATTTTATACTTTATTTTTAAAAATACCTCTGATATTTTAATTTATTTTGCTTCATAAAATAACAACAATTTAAATAAAAATTTGATTCAAAATTTGGTTTCCTATACTTTTCATTTAACAAAGCAAAAAGTATTCACACCACTCCATCACTCCAGGCAAAATGAATTCACTATTAATATTTTGGCATATGTTTGTGTGTTTTACTGCTAAACTTTTTATCCATGAAAACATCTTTCAAGTACTCTTTAATAACTTTATTTGGTAAGTTTGTCAATAATTAATTTTCCTATATTATTTTACATTAAGTAAATCTAATGACAATATCTGTATAACATTCCATTCCCTAAATGTGCTATAATTTGTTTATATCTTGTACCACTGTCAAATTGTATGAATTATTTCCAATTTTATGCTTCCATAAATAGTGTCCTGATTCATGTTTCATGGCAACCATTTTGCTCCAACTTTAACATTTTTTAGAAAGCGTGGCTTTGACACAATTACTCCATGGACATGAATGACTTTGGAGCTTTTGCATCATAACAGTTTTTTAAAAACCATTAAGAGACCCATTTCTAATGTTTCACATTTCTAATGCCTGCCTATCTACTTGGTCACAACCCTTACTATTCTGAGCACATAAAACCATACAGTGGCTCACTCAGATTCTGGATCCTCACATTTCTTCTCTTACCCCATAATCTTTCAGTAGTACAGCCATGGTTTTGCAGGGATACCTTTGGTCTCACAGAGGCACAGTGTAGAGGAATCAATTTGTACGAGCAGGAAGAGCTGATAAATGTTACATTTTCAAATTTCAATTACAATAGGTATCACTTAACAAAGGATAGAGCTATAGGTACAGATCAAGGTCCAGTGATCCCCAAACAGACAGATCTTAATTCTTTAATTACTAAATCTCATGTGCACATAATAGATACCAGGCAAGAGCTGGAGCCATCTAGAGAAATCAGGGTCCTTAAGACAGCAGCATGCAAATCAGTGCTCATCTTCACTGGAACGAATTTTCATAGTGTACCAATTCATAGAACCACATTGTAGTTAAACTATTGGGCAGGTCTTCCTCCACTGCTCTAGTTTTACATAGCTTAAAATAATCCAGACTGAGAAGTGAAATGAGGTTTTCTGAAGAAATAGTATCTCCCATACAAGCCTTCATACATACTCTCCTCTAATACATTTCTCTATTACAATGTGTTTAAAACATCTAAGTTAAGACAGAAACATTTAACTTGTTTACTGACTTAATCAAATATGTAACATGTCTTATTAATGCAGCATAAATTTTCATAATTATGAGGTTTCTTGGTTACTTTTTTCTCCTTGCTGAGACAAAACACCTGATCCCAAAGTTAGGAAGGTAAAGGTTTATTTAATGAACAATGTTTGGATATCAGTTGCATCCAAGGCAAGGTGTGTGGATGAGGGGCAACACAGAGGTTTCAGCAAATGCCAGAAGCAAAAAGAGAAAAAGGGGGGAAAGCACAAAAGGGAGGAGCATGGCTCTTTTCCTCCCTTCCATTGCATGCCCCAATCTCCCAAACAAGTATACAGTGGAGGTTAAATAAAAAGAGAAAATTGTATGATTTTTTAGGGCTCCAGGAGGGTCAAAACCCTTTAGTTGAGCTCACCACTCCAAGGGCTAAGACAAAGTCTTCTCTGGATCAGCCCATTTTATTAGGACCAAATACAAAAGATGAAAAAACTGAGAAAAGCACAGGAAATGAGCAGGACCTTGGGAGTCACTTTAAAGACTTCTCCAAGTGGTAAATTATGTCAATTTAGGAGAATCATCTTATCTTCAAGATAACATTCATGGCAGGATTGAGACTGCAGGAGTAAACTTCCTTTAACTGTTGTCTCCATTTACTTAATTAGTGGAGGAGCCAAGGTGTCTTCATTTGTGGTGTCTTCATCTGTGGCCTTATCTTGCACTTTGAGGTATGTTTGGCCTCATAGACCACTGTAGGCCTCACCAGTGATTCATAGAGGTTCACTTACTATGAATTAACTCCCATCACCAGGCAAGGGTCAGAGGCCTAGGAAAGACTCACAGATAAACATAGAAAGCCAATTAATAAAATTTAAATCCTACTCAGGGCCGCTTCGCAGTGGTCTCCAACACCTCACAATAAGGGTGAGTCTTCTCTGCACAGCATATTCAACTACATAGCAATCATATCTGGTAACAACTCCAGGACATATCCATAGCTAAACTTGAGTATAGACCTATCCATCATACTACTGGGAACACATTACTTCTATTCTCAGAATGAGAGACAAAATTTTCCTTGAGTTGTACTCACTATTCTTGTAACTTTACTGAACTTATGGTTTAGATGTAATAATATTTACCTAGTGATCCTATGTCAATCAATGTTATGTTACATAGTGTAAGAATACAAAACATGCAAAGATATATATGTTCTTAGCAAGCTTCTCCACAAGTTTAGGATTTTTTTACATGGTGAAATAATCCATTCCTTCATTCCTGAAAGATTTGAGCAAGTTCTCATTCTGCCTGGATTTTGTTGTTGAAGCTTTCATTTGTTATTGAAGCTTCCATTGAAGCTTAACAAGAGACCACAGTAGTATTAGGAGATGCCCTAAGAGATCCACAGTTTGAATATATTCATGCTTAACTCTACTGTCGAGTACTGGGCAATTTGTCCTTCATAGCCTAGATCAGTTACCTCAAAGATCAGCATAACATCTTCTCTTTTTTTACATCTTGAGTTTGGATCAAACTCAAGACCTTCCATTTACCAGACCAACATGTGTGCCACTGAACTAAATCCCTATCCTCCACCATAACTTCTTATGTAGCATGTTGGCTCAAATGCATGAGTGTACTGAGATTGTCATGAAGAACTTTCAAATTTCAGTTTGATGGATTCATTGTTGCTCTTATCCCTTTCTGAAACTAATTTCTACAACCACAATGCAGAGATTCCAAGACACAGAAAGAAAACTTATGCTAGGTGGTTCTCAAAGGAAATGGGGAGTTGCACTATGTTAATTTCTGCATACTTCTGAAAGTGTAGGCTCAAGAAACCTAGCACTGGGAGAAATAGTATCATATATTAGATACTGACTAACAGCATAATTTTCTTTTTCACTCAAATGAGAGATACCAAATGATAAATAAACTTTACATGTGTCTTATTCTACTCAGTATTATTTTTTCAGGTGCATAGAAACAAAGAGAGTGATAAAGAATGGGTAGAAGGGGGGTCAGGTGATGATTCTCTCATGCTAGGGCAGGGATCCAAGGGAAGAAGAGCAAGGGGTGGAGAGGAGGGTGAGGGAAACTATGGAGCATAGAGGTGTGCCATGTACATGAGCCTAATAACCTCAATTCATGTAAACCTTACATCACATAACATGAGCTAAATAATAATATCAACAAGAATTCAAATCAGGATAGGAGAATTAGGATAGGAAGGAAGGAAAAGATACAGAAGGGGAACAGGATTTTTTTTTTAAAAGATGAATCAGGCTGTAGTATGCACACACTTTCCAAGATACTTGCAAATGACATGTTCTGAAAACTTGTTCTTAAAGTTTTTTAAAGTTCATATTCAGTCTTCTGCAGAACTTCAGCCTAGCCCTCTAGGATGCTGTCAACTAAAATCACTGGAGTTGCATCATCAAAAGATTATTTCATCATCTTATCAATTAAGTTGCTCCTGGCTGATAGGGAAACTCTTAACACCAGTAAATTCTATGAGCCTGAACTCAGTGCTATAATTCTTTAACCTTGAATTCTACTGTAATGTCCGAAACATAGCTGTATGTGATAACACGATGATGAATGAACCCTGCTCTAAGTCCATAGAGGTTAGTCTTTGTGGAACAATTACATGCAGAGAAGCCAACTCTATACCCATTATGGATTTATTTCAGGAAGGACACATTATTCTTAGTTCCATGAGAGGAGTAGTCAAATATGATTGCTCTGTCTCCTGGGTGCAAGCAGTTCACCATGGGGAACTTTGCCAAAGCAGGTTCTCAGGGTTGGTTTCTGTGCTGGCAGGTGGTGCAACTAACACTGGCTCCAGCCAAGTCAGTCTGGGTGAGCTGCACCCCAGGTACCATGAAATGTTGTTATGGATTAAAACCTGGTGCTCAGCTTAATGCCAGCTGAATTAAATCATCATTGTGCTGAGCATAGATGTTCCACCTGAGGAAAGTTGCCAGCATAAATAGAGAGGTAGAGATTGAGAAGCTAGGCATTGTGGATTTCTCTAAGTGTTGCTGTTTGAGCCATTGGTTCTCCTGCAGGAGCTCATCATGACTAGCTTCCCCAGTGTGAGTTCGATCATTGTCATCAAAGGAGCTTGGGACCTTGATGGTATGAGTGACTGTCATTCACTTTGGGGGAGCTCTGGTCCTTACATGGCACTCTGCTTCCAGGCTCTGGAGGGGAAGACATGTGCTTTTTAATCTCCAGAGGAAACTCATCATGCTGACTTCCTGGCATGTACTCTACTGTGCTTATTTTTGAGGAGCTTGGGACCTCCATGTTGCTGAGGATGGCTGTAGTACTTTCCAGGGAAACCCTGGTTCTTATTTTGAGTGTGACTTATCAGCTCCAGCATAGAAGCCTCAACCTACCAGCACAGCTCATTCACCCTGCTGATGTAGACTTTCTAGCTTCCACCACTGACCTTTGGGCCTTCCCAGTACAGATCTGTAAAACACTCACATGAGTCCTAGATGAGGGCTCTAGACCTCCAGTTGGTTTCAAGGGAGGTATTGTCATGGGCTCTAGATTTTCATCTGGACTTATGTGGGACATTGCGGTGGGATCCAGGCTCTTGGCTGAATATTCTGGATCTTTAGTGTTGTGGATAGATTTCCTGCACTTTCTTGTGTTAAACTCTGGGTGACCATCATAAATCATTCTATAAATTCTGTGTCTTGATTCCAATTATTCTCCTCACAACCCCTGACTATGACAGAAATTACTGCCACCATCAAGGACTTGAAGGATGCAGATGTGGTGATCCCTAACACATCTCCATTTAGTTCCCCCATTTGAACTCTGCAGAATACAGATGGGTCTTGGATAATGACAGTGGATTACCATAAACTAAATCATGTAGTGACTCCAATTGCAGCTGCAGTACCAGATGTGGTTTCCTTGCTTGAGCTAAATAACACGTCTCTTGGTATGCTGCTATTGATTTGGCAAATGCCTTTTTCTCCATACCTATCCATAAGGATCATCAGAAACAATTTGCTTTTAGCTGGCAGGGCCACAAATATACCTTCACTGTCTTACCTCAGGGGTATATTAACTTGCCAGCCCTAAGTCACAGTTTAGTTTGAAGGGATCTTGATCATTTTTCTCTGCCACATGATATCACACTGGTGCATTACACTGATGATGTTATGCTGATTGGACCTAGAGAGCAGGAGGTAGCAACCACACTGAATTTGTTAGTAAGGCATTTGAGAGCCAGAAGATGGGAAATAAATCCAACAAAAATTCAAGGTCCTTCCACATCAGTGATATTTCTTGGAGTTAAGTGGTGTGGGACATGTAGAGATATCCCTTCTAAGGTAAAGATAAATTGTTGCATCTTGCTTCCTCTACAACTAAATAGGAGACACAATGCTTATTTGGATTTTGGAAGCAGCACATTCCTCATTTAGGTGTCTCACTCCATCCCATTTGGATTTTGGAAGCAGCACGTTCCTCATTTAGGTGTCTCACTCCATCCCATTTACCAAATGACTTGAAAAGCTGCTCAATTTGAGTGTGGCTGAGAACAGGAAAAGGCTCTGCAACAGGTCAGGGCTGCTGTTCAGGCTGCTCTTCCACTGAGGCCATATGATCCAGCAGATCCAATGTTACTTGAGTGTCAGCAACAAATAAAGATGCAGTTTGGAGTCTCTGGTAGGCCCCCATAGGTGAATTACAGCAGAGGCTTTTAGGATTTTGGAGTAAGGCTTTGCCATCTTTTGCAGACAATTACTCTCCCTTTGAGAAACAGCTGTTGGCCTGCTACCAGGCTCTAGTGGAAACTGAACACTTGACTATGGGACACCAGGTCACCATGTGACCTAAGTTGCCTATCATGGCCTGGGTATTATCTGACCCACCAAGTCATAAAGTTTGATGTGCACAGCAACAGTATATCATTAAATGGAAGTGGTATATTCATAATCAAGCCAGAGCAGGGCCAGAAGGTACAAGTAAATTACATGAGGAAGTTGCCCAGATACCTATAGCTCCTATACCTGCTATGTTGCCTTCACCTATGGCCTTGTGGGGTATACCATACTATCAACTGTCAGAGGACAAGAAGGCTAGGGCCTGGTTTACAAATGGCTCTGCACATTATGCAGACACCACCCACAAGTGGACAGCTGCAGCATTACAGCCCCTTTCTGGGATATCCCTAAAAGATAGTGGTGAAGGAAAATCATCACAATGGGCAGAACTTTGAGCAGTGCACTTGGCAGTACATTTTTCCAGGAAGAAGAAATGGCCAGATATGAGACTTTATACTGATTCATGGGCTATAGCCAATGGTCTAGCCAGATGGTTAGGAATTTGGAAGCAACATAATTGGAAAATTGGCAACAAAGATGTTTGGGGAAGAGGTATATAGATAGACCTCTCTATAAGGTCAAAGGATGTAAGAATATTTGTTCCCTATGTAAATGCTCACCAAAAGGTAACATCAGCAGAAGAGGACTTTAATAATCAAGTGGATAAGATGACTCATTATCTGGACAGTGGCCAACCTCCTTCTTCAGCCACACCAGTCATTGCCCAATGGGTCCATGAACAGAGTGCCATGGTGGCAGGTATGGAGGGTATGCATGGGCTCAGCAACATGGACTCCCACTCACCAAGGCTGATCTGGCTACAGCCACTGCTGAATGCCCAGTATGCCAGCAGCAGAGGCCAACACTGAGTCCCTGATATGGCAGCATTTCCCGGGGTGATCAACCTGCAACCTGGTGGCAAGTTGATTATACTGGACTACTTTCATCATGGAAGGGACTTCACTTTGCCCTCACTGGCATAGATACATATTCTGAATATGGCTTTGCCATCACTACACCTAATGCTTCTGCCAAAACTACCATCCATGGACTCATAGAATGCCTTATCCACCATATGGAATTCCACATAGCATTGCCTCAAAACAAGGAACACATTTTACAGCTAAAGAAGTGATATAATGGGCTCACTGGAATTCACTGGTCCTGCCATGTTCCTCACTATCCAGAAGCAGCTAGATTGATAGAAAGGTGGAATGGCCCTTGAAGACACAGTTACAATGCCAGCTAGGTGGCAACTGTTTGCAAGTTGGGGTAAGGTACTTCAATATGCTGTATGTGCTTTGAATCAATCTCCACTATATGTGTCTCCCATATCCAGGATTCATGGGTCCAGGAATCAAGAGGTGGAAGTAGGAATGTCACCACTCACTATTACCCCTAGTGATCCACTAGCAAAATTTTTGCTTCATGTCCTCCTGACTTCATGTGCTGCTGGCCTAGAAGTTTTGGTTCCAGACTGGGGAAGGCTTATACCAGGAAGCACAACAATGGTACCATTGAACTGGAAGCTAAGACTTCTCCCTGGTCATTTTGGTGTCCTCATGCCTCTGAGGAAACAAGCTAAAAAAGGGAGTCACAATGTTGTCAGGGGTGATTGACCCAGGCTACCAAGGGGAAGTTGGACTACTACTCCATGATGGAGGAAAGGAAGAATATATGTGCAGGAGATGCTTTAGGGTACCTTTTAGTTCTACCATGCCCTGACATTAAGGTTAATGTAAAATTACAGCAATCTAATGCAGACAGTGACAAGTGGTCCAGAACCCTCAGGAGTGAAAGCATGGGTCACTCCACCAGGAAAAGACCTGAGACTTGCTGAGGTGCTTGCTGAGGGCCAAGGGAATACAGAATGGATAGTGGAAGAAGAAAGTTCTAAATACCAGCTATGACCCTATGATCAACTACAGAAAAGAGGATTATAATTATTATTTCTCCCTAAATATGGTTTTAATGTAACATAATGTTAAACTTAATGCTGGTTTTGGGGAATTGTGAAGCTGATTTATAATGTTAAAGTTATAAAATGATGACTATCAGTTTATAAGCATCAACCAAAGAAAACTTTGGTAAGGGAATTAGTGCATTTCTCTTTGTACATAGGACAATTATAACATGTTAGGTGCAATTATGGATATGTCTGTGTATCTGGAACTAGTTTAAAGAAATGTGTCTGTTTGCCAAGTTGGCAAAAGGTGGATTGTAGTGATTGATTTTGTCAATTTGAGACATTTAGAAGCTTAACTAAATTGGTTTAGAAACTTTACACACTAGGGTGTAGGGATGGCTCATCACCTGGAAGTATAAAAGGGAAGGAGCAAAGACCAGTGCATTCCATCCTTTGGAGAAGCTCCAGTCTTTGCCTCTGGATTGAACATTGTCTCTTGGTTTACAGTGTAGAATCTTCAGCTTTCTGGTATAGACTCTTCAGCCTTCCATCATAGAGCCTTCATCCTTCTGTCACAGACCCATCAACCTGCTGGTGTGGACTTGCACAAAACACTAAGGTGAACTCCAGACCTTGGGTTGAATCCTTCAGCCTCTATCATGTAGACACCCTCTGCACACTTCCTCATCTGACTCAGTGACTGACTGTTGTAAGCCAATCTTGTCATTTCTTATACATTTGTATATCTCGTGTTATATCTGTTTTCTCTAGTAAAACCCTGACTAATACAAATGTATTACTGTGCTTAAGCAAACAAATCACATCTCATAGAGGAGAAACAATTATGGTCACCACTTGCTTAAGCACATGCTAATCTATTACAGTTCTCTAAAATCCATCTGAATTCTTCCTGGATAAATAAGAGGGTTGCACATTCTAACATCCATCAACCCTTCATCTTTCAAACTTTTGATGGTGACAATAAGGTAGGCCCTCCTATGAGGGATTCAATATTATTTGCACATATTATTTTGCCACAAGGAGGCAACTCAGATGAAGGAGCTGGAATGTGAAAGACAAGAAGAATTAAAGAAGCTGCACTCATCCAGGTTAGAAGGCCTGAAAGTACCATGAGCTTAGTCAGTATAATTCTGTGTGGGAAGATTGAAGACACTGGACTCATGCCCACAGCATGAGAGCACAGGAGCAAAACAATGATCCATTCAAGAAGAATATAGCTTTAAATTGATCAGTTTCTTACTTTTCTTTTTATTCCATCAAGCATACTATTCTATTGGATGGTGCCACCCACAATCAGGAAGGCTTGAATTTGTCACATAGTTTTTGGGATACATCTTAATCAACTATACCAATACACCACAAACAAACCCAAAAGTGTAGGTTAATAATCTGCCTAATTAATTATCTTCTTAATTAGTCAAGTTGGCATATGATAATTGTCAAAATAATTGTTAAAGAATAATAAATGGATAGATATCTTTTCACATGCACACAACAAACAGAGACACAGAAATAATATGCATTCCATTTACTTAAACATAAAAAGTCAATTAAATATAAACAGCAAAAATATATAAATTGATGCTCAAATAATATTAAAATATTTTCAAATAAATTGTCTTATTAAAAAATGATTCATTTTCTTTGCCAATAGCAAGGCCCAATTTCATGCTCATATCATGGAGATTTATTTCCTACTCATACTCAGTTCATACCTAAGACACTTACAGCAACAGACAGTTCAAAAAATAAAAGTGTACGAGTTACATGAATATCACATGACACGATATCTTCATAAACACAATCACAATGAAACACAAAGACTATGGTGTATTTCATATTTATGAAGAGTATTGGGTATAAGCATAACTACACAAAAATTACACTGAGGTAATGGAAATTATATGATGGAAAACTTAACAAGGTTTGTTCCTCCTTCTTCTGATTCTTGTACCTCACCTCTTTTCTCTCCTCATTCTCCTCTTCCTTATTCTCATACATCTCATTCTTCTTCTTCTTTTCTCCTATGTTCTTCTCATGTTTATGATTCATCACATGGACTTTGCTCTCAGTTAATTAACAGTTGTTTTTATTTTACTTTCTATTGAAGACAAAAAGTGGCATAAGCTGTGCTTGAACTCATGATGCTAATTCCTGAGCCTCCCACATGAGGGTATAACATGAGTGCTCTATCATAGCCATGTTTCCCATTCTTCTTGGTATCTCTGAGGCTCTGAGGACAAGCATGCACTTTTACACTGGATATGCAGAAGGAATCTCTGGAATTGAGGATCTCATGACCAACTTTAGAGGACGGTAGATAATTTTTTTATGATCTGCTTCAGGGAAAGTTGTGAAACAATATCACAAGGAAAAAATTAGTTTTTTTGGAATTTTCTTAGATGCAAGTCTAACATTTCTTAGGGTAGATTATCTGACACTTAGTTTGAAATATTTGGATTCAAACAGTGTTATTAAGTGACTTTGCCTCCTTAATATCTTTATCCAATATCAGAGGATGATTTTTCTTATCAAAATTGGAGTTGGTGGTACTACTGTCATATAACAAGTAAAAAAAAAAATAAGCTGCTAAATATGCTACGACATATCCTTAAAATAGAGTAACATGTCATCCAATGTCAATAATACTGCTGCTTTAAAATAAAAAAATCATCAAAAAGGCAGTGCCAAAGAAATGTTGACATAAAAAGCCCATTAGGTAAACATTTACAAATTATTAAGCCTTCAATAGTAAAAGTTTTAAAGAACAGCACTTTGTGATTAAATATATAATAAACCATACAGATTTACCTGCCAATATTAAAACAATAAAAAAGAATAGAACAAATGAAGAAGCAGACTTCAATGAAGACAAAACAGGAGGCAAACTGCACAGTCTCACTGGCTACTTGCATGCAGCATGAGAGAAGAGGAATCAACCTACAGAAACACAGTGAGGGCAGCTGAAGATATGGGCCCACTGGGAGGAAAGCACCAGAGAAATGGAGCAGTACATGCTGTGAGCAGCAGCACCTGGGCAGTGACTCCAGTCCAAGCAGCTGCTGTGAGGCCTTCAGAAGGTAATTGCCCAGATGCCATTTAGGGAAGGAACACCTAATGTCAGGGCTCACACCTACCAGGACAGTGACTCCCTCAGGAGACACCCAGGTCAGAGAGCTGAGGTCAAGACACCAAGAGACACTGAGAGTGTTGTAGACTGAGCAACACAGTACCCACTCCACCACCATCTTCTCTAACAGTCTGAACTTTCATGGGATTAAAGCACAAGAAATGAAATGGAAACATTCCTTTCCTACTGCAGGCTTGTGGGAAATCCAGCACAGTATTGGGCTCTGTGTGTCTCCTTTGTGTACCACTCAACTGGGTGCTCAGTCAAACAGGCAGAGCTATTTCACCCCTAACAAACTTAAGAGGCAGTATCTTGCAAAAGATTAAAATGAAAAACCAGATACAATTAGAAGACACATCTTAAAAGCAGTCATTTCCTAAACAGATCATGGTACTAATTACAGAGTTATACACCATAAGCAATTTACAAGCATCAGAGCACAAAACAAGTAAACATATAGAAAATGAATAAACATGGATGCAAAATGCAATCTATGCCCTCCAACACACCCCAGGAAAATACAGGAGACTCTTACATGATACAAATCATAATCTACCAATCTGAATTTTCTGAAATAGTAATAGTAGCAGGAGAAATGCAGAATAATATAGCTCTAGATTAAAACAAATCAGAAGTAATTCCAAAGATATCTAAAATATTGATAACAAAAATGAAATACATGGTTAGTAAATATAGAGAAAATAAAAGTAAAAATAATAAAAGAGTTTAGAAATGTCATAGAAACCATAAATGATCAAACTAGGAAAGAAATAGATTTCATAAAACAGATTCAAACAGATATCCATAAGATTAAATATTCTATTGAAAAATATACACAACAGAACCATCCTATGTAAAAATAGAATACCAGATATAGAATACAGGTTTGGCATTAGTGATCATCAAATAAAAAACTTCTTAAAAATAACAAGGAACCACAAAAAATGAACCCAACAGCTACCATATCATCCAAAGAATGACATTTGGTTTATTAGTATCAAAGAAAAATTAGAAAATAGCACCGAGTACATTAAAGACATGGTCACAGAAGTAATTACAGAAAACTTCCCAAGTATAGAAAAAGAATTTGACATACAGATAAATGAGATATATTACTCCAATTAGTCACAATCAGAAAAAAATTACACCAATGCATATAAAAGTGAAGATTTCATAAATTCAACACAAGAACAGACTATTAAAAGCTGTTTGAGAAAAGAAATAAATCACCTATCAAGGAAAACCCATTAGAATCACAGAAGACTTCTCAAAACAAACTCTGAAGTTATTGAAAGCATGGAGTACAGTATTTAAGTATCTAAAAGTAAACAACCTCCAGCCCAGACTGGTGTGCAACACAAAACTATCTTTCAAAATTGATGAAGAAACAAGGTAATTCCATAGCAGAGAACACATGAAGAAAGTGATGACCATCAAACCAGCATTCCAAAAATTCTGAAGGACACGTAAGAAAAGACAATGAAGAAAACAATTACAAATCTCAATTGAATGAATGCACCAGACAAGACAAGCAATTAAACAGAGGGGAAAGAAAGGGAATGTACAACATGAAATCAGCATGACAAGACTAAGTCAATACATACCAGTCATAGTTATCAATGCACAGGGTCTCAATTTATCAATCAAAAGAAACATTAGCAGAATGGATAAATTAACAAGATCTAATAATTTGCTACATACTAGAAACACATTAAACTCAAAAAGAAATTTGTACCCTAAAAGTTGGATATAAAACATTACACAAACCAAGGAAAAAGAGGGAGTAACTGTTCTATTTGCCAACAAAGTGAATTTCAAGACAAGATTGATCAAGAGAGACCAAAAAAGGTCATATATACTTGTTAAAGACAGTTCAAGAGGAAGAGGCAACAATCATATGTGTGTGTAGAAAAATGCACCTGAATTTGCTTAAAAATTTGACACCTATGAAAAATCACATAAGCACTAATACAATTGTAAAGAAGGACTTCAATAATTTACAGTCAAAAAATCAACAAAGATATATCAAAACTGAACACAACTTTTCAACAAAAAGACTTAGTATGTATCTACAGAATCTTCCAGTAAACAACAGCAGCATACACAGCCTTCTCAGCTGCACATAAAACATTATCCAAAATAACACACAAACTGCTTCATAAAAATTCTATGTAAATGAAAAAGAATTGAAATTAGCCCATGCATGCTGTAAGATCACAGGGCAATGAAATTCAAAATCAATGGCAAAAGAAATGACAAAAACTGAAAACACCCATGGAACTGAATTAACATCATCTGAACAACTAATGAGTTACACATGAAACTAAGGAACAATTTAGACAGTTTATGTAACTAAATGATAATATCAATGCAATATAACAGATCTTAGAGGATTCAAGGAAAGGAGTCCTTGAGAGAAATTCATAGCAGTGAGTTCCAACATCAGCTAAATAAGAGTGAATGTAAATAAATAACCTAATGTTGAACCCCAAGCTTTTAGAAAAAGAAGACAAAGTTGAATCCAAAGTGCAATAGAGGAAACTGTAAATATCTCTGAAGAAATTCATGCAGTTGTGTCTATGCAAATAGAAAGAATCAATGAATTGAAGAGTTTATTCTTTGAAAGATTAAGTAATACTGACAAACTCTTAGCCAACCTTCTCAAAAAGGGGAAAGAAAAGATACGTGTAAAAAAATCACAATGGATCCTGTAGAAATCTAGAACAACACTTACTTAAATAATATGTACTCAATAAAATGGAAAATGCAGAAGAAATGGTCAGATGCCTAGATAAATATGAAGTATCAAAGCTGAATCAAGAAGATATAAAAATCCTAAATAATCCAATATCAGTCAATGAAATTTAAAAAGTAATTTAAAACTATCAACAAAGTAAAGTTCAAATCCTTGTGGATTCTCTGATGAATTATACAAGAAATTTAAATATATAATGCCAATACACTTCAAACTCTTTAATCAAATTTAAGGTGAAGCAAGACTCTCAAACACATACTGAAAAGCAAGCATTACCCAGAAACCAAAACCAGAAAATCATCAAACCAGAAACAGAACTGTCAATCTCCTTAACAAACATAGATTTTAAAATCCTTAGTAAAATACTAGCTAAGAGAATGAAGCAAATCATCAAGGTTATACACCATGACCAAACAGAATTCATCCCAGGGATGCATGGATGGTCCAACATATGCAAATCAATGAAAGTAACATAACATATTAACAGAAACAAGGACAAAAACCACATGATGATCTCACTAGGCACAGCAAAAGTATTCGACCAAGTCAAATACCCATTCATTATAAAAACTCAACAGAAAATTCAAATCCAAAGACTTTAGCCCAAACTGATGAAAGCCATCTATGACAAACCAATAGCCAATAGCATACTAAATGTTCAAAAAGCTTTCACTCTAAAGTCAGGAAAAACAAGAATGCCCACTATCTACACTCTTATTCAATATATTTCTGGAAATCTTAGAGCAATTAGACAACAGAAAGACAGAAAAAGAATAAGGATGAGAAAGGAAGAAGTAAATTATTATCTGTGGATGACATGATATGCTACAGAGAAGACTTCCAAAATTCCACCAAATAATTCCTAGAAAAATAACCAAATTTCCTAGGAAAATACAAAGTCAACACTCAAATATAAATTCAAATTCCAGCATGTGTGCATGTGAACACACACACATGAATGAGAGAATAGTTAGAAAAACAACCCCCACAATAGCATCAAGAAGCATCAAGTACTTAGAAAGCAATCTAATGAAGGAAGTAAAAGGCCTATACATTGTATGACACTCTTAAAAAGGAGATCAAGGAGGATATGAGAAAATGAAAAGACATCTCCTGCTCTTGGACATACAAGAGCAGTACAGTGAAAATGTTCACACTTTTAAAACTGTTATTCAAATATAATGCAATCCCAATCAAAATATCAGTGGCATACCCCAGCATGCCATAAGTAACCTAGAATAACAACAGCAATTCTGGGTAATTAAGGCAAGGTAGGAGGTGCCATTGTCCAGAACTTGAAATTATACTACAAAGCTATTATGATAAAACAAACCACATGGTACTGGAAAAGAAATAGACCTGAGGATCACTGGAAGACAATAGAAGTTGCAGAACCAACTCCAAACACTCAGTCATCTAGTCTTTAATGAAGGGGAAAGCACTTTCACTGGAAGTAGGATAGCCTCTTTAATAAATGGTGCTGGGAAAACTGGCTCTCCCTAGCTGAAGTTTAAACCTAAAACCACATCAGTCACCATGCATGAAACTAAAATCCAAAAGGATCAAAGATCTAAGTATCAAAACAGAAACACTAAGTCTGCTGGAAGATACAGTAGGCAGAACACTGGAAGACATAGGTGTGGTCAAATACTTTATGAACAAAACTCCATTTGCAAAGGAAATATGACCAAGAATCAACAACTATAATATCATCATATTAAAAAGCTTTTGTACAGCAAAAGAAACCACCAAAAGACTGAAGAGTCAACCCAGTAAAATCTTTTTTACCAGCTATTCTTTAAACAAAAGACTAATAACTCAAAGCATTCAGAATCTATAAACTTAAATATTCCTTCCAAAAGTCTGGATCTGAAATGAATAGACACTTACCAAATGAAGAGGTACACACAACAAATACATACACAAAAAAAGTTTAACATCACTGATTTTTCAAGAAATACAAATCAAAATAACACTGAGATTCCATCTAACTCCAGAAAGAATGGGTGTGATCAATAAATCAACCAATGAAAATGATAGAGAGGCTGAAGAGGGAAAGGAAACTGCCACTGTTGATAGTACAACCATTATGGAAATCAATGTAGAGACTCCTCACAAATCTAAAACTATCAGTTGCATATGGCCTAGCTCTTTCCCTTCTTGGTAACTTTCAGAAAGAGTTAAAAGCATTATACCATGGGCCACACCCAGTGACCCCTGAGTGGCCTGAAGCTGCCTGCACTCTGACTCACAAGACAAAAGTGCATGCTGAGAGTAGTGGGGCATCAGAACATCAATCTGAGCCTGGTAGGCCCCCACCCAGCATTCCCCATCACTGGATGACCTCCAGGAAGATCCTTCCTGGCCTGGTTGGGTCATACCCAGCAACCCCAAGTGGCCTGTAACTGCCTGTACTCTGCCTTGTGAGCCAAAAGCATGCACAGCAATCTCCTCCAAGTCTTGCATCCATGAAATATCACTCAGAGCCTGGTAGCTGGGAGTCACCTGGTGAAGTCTGTCTAAAGACCTCCATTCAAATGGAGAAATCCCTGCAGTAGGGATAAATATTCTCAACCAAAGAAGCAATTGAGACCTTGCCTTCATAAGGGAATATAGGAAAATGACAAAGAATGAGCAGAATGCAGTCTTAAACCTCCAGCCCATCCCAAGCAAGCCTAGGAAACATACATACACATAGAAAAAAACATAAGCCACACACCTGAAACCCCTGAACTGATAGTGACTGAAGTAATGAAATAACTCCAGGAAGCTATAAAAGAACTCAGATCAGAAATAATCTCTCAGGTAAAAGAAGACATGATAAATGTAATGAAATAAATGCTGAACACATCTAAAGAAGACATAGTTTAAAAATTGTAGGAACTATGCAAAAAGATGGAAACCTTGAGTGAACAATATAAGAAATAAACAGAATGCATGAAACAGATTCAAAGAGATATCCAGAAAATCAAAAATCCCATCAAAAGTTGGCAAAACCACCTCGATGAAAGTGAACATAGACTTTCAGACCTCAAAGATAAAATTGCAGTTAGTGAACAGGAAAGATCTTTTAATAATAACAAGGAATCAGGAAATAACAATTCAACAGCTGCAGGATGATGCAAAGAAAAACAACATAAGATTGATAGGTGCAAACATAAAAGAAGGCAACAACAAAAATGATATCAAAAGACTACAGAAGTAAAAGCTGAAAATTTCCCAAACATGGGAATGGAAATTGGCATACAGATAAGTGGAGCATATAGAACTCCAAATAGCCATAACCAAAATAAAACTACACCTAGACCTATAATAATCAATATCACAGAAATTCAACATAAGAACAGAATATTAAAAGCTGTTAGAGAGAAGAGACAGATAACCTATAAAAAAAAAAAACAATCAGAATCACAGCAGACTTCTTAACACAAACAAGTCAAGAAGAGCATAGAGTGAAGTATTTCACATCCTAAAGGAAAACCACTTCCAACCCAGATTGATAGAGTCTGCAAAACTGTCCTTCAAAATGCATGGAAAAATAAAATACTCCCACAACAAAGAACACTGAAGAATTTCATCACCACCAAACCAACCCTACAAAGAACACTGAAAGACATTCTAGATAGACATAGGAGAAAACCACTAAGCAAGGCAAACAACTAAACAGTGGAGAAAGGTAAAGAACCAACAGCAGAAAGATAACATGACAAAAATAAACCAAGTAAAATCCATTAATTAACCATTAATGTAAATGTCCCTAACCCTAAACAGACTGGCAGAATGGATTAAGAAACAACATCCAACCATTCTACACAAGAAACCTATCTAACCCAAAAATGAAACATAGACTGAAAGTCAAAGGATAGATAACAATACTTCATGCAAAAGAAACCCCCCCAAAAAGAAGCACGGGTGGCTATTCTGTTTGCAAACAATGTGAACTTCAAACCAAGAATGATCCAAAGAGATAAAGAAGGTCACTACATACTAGTTAGGGGAAAACTTCAAGAGGAAGAGATAACAATCTTATATATGCACGAAAATTGGGAGCACCCAGTTATACAAAACAAATAGTAACAGAAATGAAAAATCAAAAAACAATAAAACAATCATAATGGGGGAACTTAACGTGCCATTGACACAAAGGGACAAATCAACTAGACAGAAAATCAGCAAAGAAGTAACAGAAACTGAATCACACCTGTGAACAAATGGACTTAGTGGACATGTACAGTGTTCCACCCAATATCAGAATATACATTCTTCTCAGCAGCACCTGGGACATTCTCTAAAATAGACCATAGACTAGCCCACATAACATGCTTAAGTAAATGCAAAGAATTGAAATTATCCCATGCACATTACTGAATCATAGTGCCATGAAACTAGAAATTAATGACAAAAGACACAGCAAAATCTCCACAAACACATGGAAATTAAATAATACACTCTTGGGCAATCAGTAGGTCACAGAAGAAATTAAGCAATACCTGCAAGCAAATGAAAGTACAAATACATCCTACTGGATCCTATGGGATGCTAAGAAAGCAGTCTTCAAAGGGAAATTTGTTGCAGTAATTTCCCATATCAGGAAAACAGAATAAACAACCTGATGCTACACATCAAAAATCTACAAAAAAAGAAGACAAAGTCAAGCCCAAAGCCAAAAGAAGGGAGGAAATTATAAAAATCAGAGCCGAAATCAATGCAATAGAGACTAAGAAAACAATACAAAGAATCAATGAATCAAAGAATTGGCTGTTTGAAAGAATACATAAAGTTGATAAGCCCCTCATCAGTCTTATTTTAAAAAGGAAAGAAAAAACTCAACTTCATGGAATAAGGAATGAAAAGGGTGAAATCACTACAGACCTTTGGAAATACAGAAAATCATCAATACCAACTTCAAAAACCTCTACTCTCAATAAGTTTGATAACACAGAAGAAGTGGACAGATTCCTAAACACATATGAACTACCAAAGTTGGGTCAATAAGATGCAAAACTGCCGAATAACCCAATTTCAATTAATGAAATTGGAAATGTAATTAAAAGATTGCCAACCAAAAAAAAGCCCAGGCCCTGATGGATTAACTGTGGAATTCTACAAGAAATTCAAGGAAGACTTAATGCCAGCACTCCAGAAACTCTTCAGTGAAATTGAAAGTGAAGCAATTGTCCATAATGTCCATTCATGTAAGCAAGTATTACTCTAATACCAAAATCAGAGAAAGACCCAACCGAGAAAGAGAACTACAAGCCAATCTCCCTAATGAACATAGATGTAAAAGTTCTCAGTAAAATACTGGCAAACAGAATGCAGCAAATCATCAAGAAGATTATACACCATGACCAAGTAGGATTCATCTCAGGAATGCAAGAATGGTTTAACTTATGCAAATCAATAAACATACCATATCAACAGAGCCAAAAATAAGAATCACATGATCATTTATATAGATGCAGAAAAAGCTTTTGCTATATTCCAACACTGATGCATGATAAGAACCTACAGAAAATTGGAAAAGGTGGTCATTATTTCAGTATTATGGAAGCCATCTAAGACAAAACAATAGCCAGCATCATATTAAATGGCCAAAAACTGAAAACTTTTATCCTAAAATCAGGAACAAGACAAGGATGCCCATTGTCACCACTCCTATTCAATAGTGCTGGAAATACTAGCCACAGCAACTAGACAAGAGAGAGAAGTAAAAGGAGTAAGGATAGGAGAAGATGAAGTTAAATTATCATTATTTGCAGGTAACATGACTCTAAATAGAAGACCTACAAAATTCCATTGAAAGACTCCTAGGTATAATAAATAAATTTGGTAATGTAGCTGGATACAAAGTCAACACTTAAAAATCAATAGCATTCCTATACACAAATAACAAACACAGAGAGAAATAAGAGATGCCACACCCTTCACACTAGCATCCAAAAAAATGAAATACTTAGGAATCAATCTAACAAAATGAAAAGACATTCCTTGCTCTTGGTTAGGAAGAATTAATATTTTGAATATGGCCATACTCTCAAAACTGTTGTACAGACTTAATGCAATGCCAATCAAAATACCACTAGCATACCTCATAAATCTAGAGAAATCATTCCTAAAATTCACCTGGCCCAGAAAAGACCTAGAATAGCAAAGGCAATTCTGGGCAGCAAAGGCAAGGCAGGAGGCAACACAATCACTGACTTAAAGTTATACTACAAAGATACTATAATAAAATCAGTATGGTGCTGGAGTAAAAACACACCTAAAGATCAATGGAATAGATTAGAAGATACAACTACAACTATAAACACATTCAGCCACCTTATCTTTGACAAAGGAGCCAAACATACTCACTGAAAGAAAGATAGTCTCTTTAATAAATGGTGCTGAAAAAACTGGCTCTCCATATGTCAAAAACTAAAACTAGACCCATGCCTATCACCATGTACTAAACTAAAGTCAAAATGGATCAAAGATCTAAATATTAAAACAGAAACGCTAAATCTGCTGAAAGACAAAGCAGGTAAAAATCTTGACCATAGGGTTAGGCAAAGAATTCATGAACAAAAATCAAACTGCATTGGAAATGCTTCCCAGAATCAACAATTGGGATCTCATTTTATTAAAAAGTTTTTATGTTGGAACTTAGACGCTGGGAAACTGAGCAACCAGCCTGCTACCCTGGTAAGTGGTTGCAGTCTGGCAAGCCGCAGCCACCCCAGGGCGAGAAGCAGCAACATCTCCTGAGATCCATGCCATGTTGGAACTTAGAGTACTGAGAAACTGAGCAACCAGCCTGCCACCCTGCTAAGTGGCTGCAGTCTGGCAAGCAGCGGCCACCCCAGGGTGAGAAGCAGCAGCATCTCCTGAGATCTGCACCACGTTGGAAATTAGGATGCTGGGAAACCAAGCAACCACCCTGCTATGCTGGTAAACACCAGTATGTGGGCTGAGAATCAAACATCCCATCCCCTTCCCACGGTTAGCAAGTGGGGTCCAGAGATCTGAGCATCTCTTGGGAAGTTGACCATATGTAATATAGCAAATAAGGGGGATTTCCTTCTACCATCTCTTTGAAGGCAAATATTTTTATCCCTGTTTTGCTTTGTCCTGATTAATGGTACTACTCTATTCAATATTGTTTTGATAAGTTCTATAATATTCTGTATTTCCTTTGATTTTGCTATACCTGATTGAAAGAACAACTATTGTGAAGATAACAGGATATACTGTAGTACCTATTACTGTTATCCCGGTAACCTGCTGTGAAGTTCTGTACCAATTTCACTACCGTATCTCAATTGGCTTTATTCCATCCTGTTCAGTTGTATTTTACTATCTTTAAAATAATTTTTAAAAAATTTTAAAAAGAAACACTTTTAACTTGAAAGGAAATTTATAGACTGAAAATCAAAGGAGATAAAATAATTGTTCCATACAACAGGAGATCAGAAAAAAAGCAAGGGTAACTTGCCCATCAACCACAGAATGGGTAAGAAAGATGTATTTTCATACCATGGAAAGCTACCCAAATATAAGGTAGAATAATCTTGAGGCTCTTGTAGGTTAATGGATGCAACTGGAGATCATATTCATGGGTGAAACAGTTTGAATTCATATGGGTGAACCCTAGCATAAAAAACAGAGTTAGAAGGAACAAAAAAGCACAACGTATATTATGCTTTTTTGGGAGCATAGTATTCCAGGGAGGAAACACCTGGGAGGACAAGGTAGTGACACTGTTAATTTCTTACTGTCTTGGCTTGAACTCTTATATTGTTTTCACAATTTTGTTAGGCTTGGTTATGTTCTGTCTTGTTTTGTTAGATTTTACTGTGTCTGATGGTATGACAGCTATTTTGAACATGATGGGATGTACTAAGGTATTCATGGTTGGTTTCCTATTATCTTGTTTTGAAGTCCTATAATATTTTGATTCATTTGTTAAATCAGTTTTATTCTCTTTTGTTTTGTTTGATTTTATTATGTGTGCTAGTATGGACAACTATTTAGAAGAAAACAAGACATTATAGAAACTGTTGTTCATTTCCTATTATCTGGTGTTGAAGTCCTGTAATGCTTTCATTTTTTGATTGGTTTTATACTATTTTGTTGTGTTTGATATTGTTGTGTGTGAAGATATGGACAACTATTTCAAAGAAAACATGAGACATTATGGTATCCACTGTTGATTTCCTGTTATCTTGTTTTGAAGTCCTATGTTGCTTGCATTGTTCTATTCTGATTAGCTTTGTTCTGTTTTGTTTTGTTTTATTTTGTTTTATTTTCTTTAAAATGAAAAAAATTTTTAAAGTAAAATGAAAAATGCATTCTCTTGCATTCAAGAGAAATCTCTAACAGAGTATAAAGGAAATCCATGAATTTTGAAGAAATCTTATTCAAGTGTCCCTCAGACAAAGGACTTCTGTCTAGAACATACAAAGAATTTTTTAAAAATCAGACTCCTGAAATTCAAAGTCCCAATCCAAAAATGGATACCTGAGATGAATACATAGTTCTCAGATGAAGAAATACAAATGGAAAATAAATACATGAAAAATGTTCAGCATCACTGGTCATTAGAGAAATTGAAATTAAAACAACACTGAGATTCCATCTAACTCCAGAAAGAATGGTCAGGATAAAAAAAATTCTGGAGAGACTGTGGAGGAAAAAAACTCTTCTACTGTTGGTGGGAGTGTAGACCAGTACAACCACTGTGGAGGTGAGTCTGGAGGTTGTTCAAAAAGCTGGGATTAGAAGTCCCATTTGACCCAGCTATTGCACTTCTGGGCATATTCCCAGAAGAACTGAAAACATCATATCACAGTGATATATGTGCACTCCTGTTTACAGCAGCATAATTTGTAATAGCCAGATCTTAAAAACAACTTAAATGCCCATCAACTGAGGAATGGATAAAAAAGATGTAGTACTTACCTGATATTTGACAAAGGGGCTAAATATGTTCACTGGAAGAAGGATAGCCTCTTTAATAAATGGTGTTGGAAAAATTGGCTCTCCACATGCTGAAGACTGAAATTAGACCCATGCCTATCACCACTCACTAAAGCCAAAATGGATCAAAGATCTAAATATTAAAACAGAAACACTAAATCCACTGGAAGACAAGGTAATAAGAAGTCTTGCAGACACAGGCATAAGCAGAGAATTCATGAACATAATGCAAATCACACAGGAAACACTTCAAAGAATCAACAACTGGAATCTCATATTATTGAAAAGTTTCTATCCTTCAAAAGAAATTGCCACAGAGTGAAAAGAAAACCCACAGAATGGGAAAGAATTTTAGCCAGCCACCCCTCAGACAAAGAACTTATATCAAGAACATATAAAAGAATTGAAAAACATCAAGCCCCCAAATTCAAACACCCTCTCCAAAAATAGGCATCTGAGATGAACACACAGTCCTCAGATGAAGATATACAAATGGCAAATAGATATATGAAGAAAAGTTCACCATCACTGGTCATTCGAGAAATGCAAATTAAACAGCATTGAGATTTCATCTCATTCCAGAAAGAATAGCTGCCTTCAAGAAGTCAACTGTTAACAAATGTTGGTGAGGCTGTGGGGAAAAAGGAACACTGCTCCACTGTTGGTGGGAGTGTAGACTGGTGCAGGCACTATGGAAATCACTATGGAGATTCCTCAAAAAATTAGGATTGGAGGTTCCATTCTATCCAGCTATTTCCTTCCTATGAATTTTCCAAAAAAAATTGAAAAGTTCATGTCACAGGGATATATGTGCACCCATGTTTTTAGCAGCACAATTTGTAAAAGCTAAATCTTGGAAACAACCATAATGCCCATCCACTGCAGAGTAGATGAAAAAGATGTGATATATTTAAACAATGGTATATTATTCAACTATAAAAAAGATGATCTTGAGGCCTTTATAGGTAAATGGAGGCAACTGGAGACTATTCTTATAAGTGAAATAAATAAGAATCATATTTTTAAATATTACCTCGTCTCTCTAGTGTAAAAAGTAGTAAAAACTCTAGGAGTAATAAATCTGAAATGTATATTAGCTATTTTAAAAAAGAAAGGGAAAGAAAATGCTCTAAAGGATATATCTGCATGCATGTTTAGGTGTGTAAAATAGATAACCATATTACTAAGTTTTTGTTGGATCATTGAACAGAACTGCTTGTACTCTCTTTGTTTCATTGTCCACTTTTTATGTTTTAATTTTGTAACTTGAACAACTATTTCTAAGATGACAATATGTAATATATCAACTAGTTATATCTTAGTGGGTTTTTTTAAATTCTGTATTATTTCTACCCTTTTTTCTGTTTTGTTTTTTGTTTTATCTTTAAATAAAATTTTAAAAAAATATTCAAGAATTTGAGAATAATGTAGTGCTTTTATACAATGGAGTAATACTCACCTATTTAAAGAAGGATCATATTGAGGCTTTTATAGGTAAATGGATGCAACTTGAGACCATACTCATAAGTGAAATAAATCAAACTCATATATATAAAGACCATATTGTCTCTAGTGTAAGAAATGGTAAGTGTGCATAAGATACCAAATCCTCAATAAATACTGTGAAATGGTAAATATCTGTTCAAAGGATAATAAAATAATGTCTCAGAGAAAAGGGGAGAAAAAAGGAAGGGAAAAGAAAAAATATCTAAATTTTTATAAACACACTTAGGATAACTAAGATGATTGTGCTACGACTTCTATTAGTTCTTGGAACAAAACAGTTAACATTCATAGGATTGGATCAATTTTGCATGTTTGTGTCTGGTGATCTGAGGAACTCTTTTGAAGATCACTATGTAAAATAACAACCTTAGTTATATTCCTACCACCTTGTTTTGAAGGCCTATATCATCATTGCTTTGGACTCCTTGCTATTGTTATTTATTTGTTGTTTTTTTCTAGTAATTCATTTTCTTTTCTTTTCTTTTTCCTTCTAATGCAGAAAGGGTAGATGTAAAAGTAGAGGCTTATTCATGCCTGAACTTTTCCAAAACAGTTTACAAGAATCAATTATATTATGCATCATAAAATAAACAGCTACTTTGAAGAAAAAGAGACATTATGGTATCCATTGCTGATTCCCTATCATCATGCTGTGAAATCCAGTAATGATTTCATTCTTTGTTCAGAGTGGTTTTAGGCTGTTTTGAATTATTTAATTTCAACATACATGAAGGTTTGAACAGCTATTTTGAAGAGAACAAGCGACATTAAGGTAGCCATTGTTCATTTTCCTATTGTCTGGACTTGAAGGCCTGTTATCCCTGTATTATTCTGTTTTGATCAGTTTTATACTATTTTGCTTTGTAAGACTTCATTATGTATGAAGATACAAACAACTATTTAGAAGAAAACATGAGACATTATGGTAGCCACTACTGATCTCCTGTTGTCTTACTTTGAAGTCTGTGTCACTTACATTGTTTTCTCCTGATTGGCTTTGTTCTGTTTTGTTATGATTTGTTTTATCTTCTTTAAAATAAAAAAAAGCATCATACCACAGCAATATATCCACACCCATGTTTATAGCAGCACAATTCATAAGAGCTAAGCTTGGGACAGAGCCCAGATGTCTATCAATGATTACATTCATCATGGAGAGTTGGCTCATCCACATAACACATCTTAATTGTTTTCTAAATCTCCTCTCCCCTAACCTCACCCACCCTCTATCTCTTGGTCCTCTTCCCACTTCCTAAAGTTATATCTTTCAGTTTCCTATTATGTTTCTGGTATTAACTCTTTCATTTATTCATACTTCTTCTTTCTCTTAGAAGACAAACTATGCAAAAATTAGCTTTCTGTGTCTATTTGTTTCTCTTCCTATTATGTTCTCAAAGTATAGCCAGTTTGCTACAAACATGCAAGTTTGTTTTTCTTTATACCACAGTAGCACTCCATTGCTTATAAATGTCAAATTTTGATCCATTCACTGCTTTTCATGTATTCATTCATCATGCATTTTACTGGGACGAGCAACTATGCTATATACAACAATAACAAAGCTGAATGCAGTCATTTTTTGAGAGGATGAGAAACTGGAAGGAGAGCATAGGCAATGAAAGATTCCATGAGCAAACAACACTGTAAGGATCACTGGATGGGAAGAGTCTTGCAGATGAAGGGGTCCAAATAACAAAAATTCAAAAAACTTTTCTAAATATATAAACCTGAACTACATAGATGCAAAAAAGACAAAAATAATTAGTTTTCAGGGAGTGGAATTGTATTTTAGAGATGATGGATATTTGACTGCTCATACGTGTTTTTAACTGCAAATTCAGCATACTGGCTTAGTGACTTTGGAAGTTCATTTAATCCTTACCAGAGTCTAAATGTAACTCTATTGCTAGATTAAAAATTATATATAAGCTAACATCGCTAGTTCTGTTTTATTTGCCCATTCTCTGGTTTCCACAGATTAGCTCTTGTAAGCATGAGTTTCTCCCTAAAGCACACAGGGAGAATAATAAATCAAAATGCATTTGATTCTGTCACAGGCTATTGAGGAAATCCTCTAGATTGCCTGGTTTTGCCTCACTCTACTGATTTACCACCATCATTTTTCTTCTCCCCAGCAGGATGTGCTTCAGGATGAT